>PVIU01000218.1:93547-389261 GCA_004026605.1 Ondatra zibethicus | reverse complement strand
TCCCTCCCTGCTCCCTCCCTCCCTGCTCCCTCCCTCCCATCCTCCCTGCCTCCCTTTTCTTCTTGCATGTGAGACAGGGTCTCACTATGTTGCCTAGGCTGGTCTTGTGTTTTTGGGCTTCAGCTTTTCTCCTACCTCATCTTTCTGAGGGCTAGGGCTGTAGGCATGCCCCGTAATGTCTGCCTGCAGAGTGACCTCAGTGAGGAGATCCATGAGGATACTTTATAAATCTTTGACCTTTCATCAAGAGAGAAGAGAAGCAGTTTGGGGTGGGGGGGGGACACTGGAGCATGGAACAGCTCCATCATCAAGAACCCAAGTTAATAATAGGACCACTAGTCCAAATGGGGGTAATAGAGGCCAGGTGGCAAATGGAATTCTGGCCTGAGTCCATCCCACTGGGGCACATTGACATACACCCTCCCAGTTACCATATGTACAGCTAAACTAAACACACCATCTTTCTTGGGTCCTGCCCTGCTTCCCCAACTCATGAAATGAGGAGAGGGATGATATGGAAGACCAAGTCAAAGAACACTTTCTCCCAGTTGAAACAGTAGGCCCAAAGTAATGAGCACCACCTTACCTGGTAATGCCAGCTGTTGGCGTTGCCCGCCTGAAGGTCTGAGGGAATCAGGGGAATGGGTTTTGTCACGTTCTCATTTAACTCTTCCTGCTTTTCCTGAACAGAAAAATAAGAGTCTTGGAGACTGACACTTCATTATTAACCAATCATGCAACTCCACGTTCAGCAACTGTTGCAGATATAGCCAGTTAATGAGCAAAGCGACATGGCTTTGGCAGCTGATAGCTATCAATTCATTAGACATTCTCCTTCATTTTAAACAGAGGTAAGTCACTTCTTCACCTGCGACCTAAGCAGACGCACATCTTGCCATCTCACCTCAGAGCCGTGCCAGCCATCCCTTCCCTGTGAGGGTCTGCCACAGCTGCCTTGTGTGTTTCGTCCTGACACGTACCACTCTGGCCCACTGTGTGGATAGCATCACGTTGATGTGATGCCATGAGGTGGATGTAGCAGACACCACAGCTTCTTTGGCAAAGGAAAATATATGCCAGAAGCAGCAGGAAAAATAAATGGTAAATTCAAGGATCATGTGTTGCAGGGAGGTCACTTGTTCTTCCCGGCTGCCCGGTTAGCTTAGACCAGAAATAATCCCACAGAAACTGTATTAATTAAATCACTGCTTGGCCCATTCGCTCTAGCTTCTTATTGGCTAACTCTTACATTAATTTAACCCATTTCTATTAATCTGTATATTGCCACGTGGCTGTGGCTTACCAGATAAAGATCCCAGCATCTATCTCTGGCGGCTCTATGGAGGCTCTTAACTCCGCCTTCCTCCTCCCATGCTATAGGCCAAGCCCATTCTTTATTCACTAACCAATAAAAGCAACACATAGACAGAAGGACCTCCCACAGCAGTCATGGCATTAGTTAAGTTTACGCTACATCTGTTGACCTGTAGAAGGCTGACACTCCCTCCAGAGTAAGCAAATTGCTGCTGTCCACTGCCCATCACTATTAAAAAACCACCACATGCCTTTTGTAATAACACACACATCTGAGGGTGTTGCTCTTTCTCATTAAGTAGGCCATTAGCCCTACCAGGTCTGAATGGGGTCAAAGGCAAGAAAAGGATTTGCAGCTCCACGAATTGCAGTGCAAGCTACTCTTCTATTTAAGACAGAGGAGCCAACATATTAAATGGTGTTGAAAGTGTTTGACAGAAAGTCATTCTGGGAGTGACAGCTGAAAGCCCTTGATTTAGAATCAAGGTACAATCCTTTAGGTTTTGGGTAAACGCCATGACCTAGTCCCCAAATTATCAAGAAACAGATCCAAGATTATGCTTGGGCTTTGCTTTGCATTTGTGTATCTGACTACAGAACATGAAATGATCCTGCAAACTGAGCTGCTCACCGTGGGCTAAGGTGCTATCTGAGCCACCATCTCATAAGCTAGAACAGGCGCAGCAGTGTTCCCTCCTCGAGTGGGAGTCTGTGAGGGTGCAGGGATGTGGCCTGAACTGCCCTTAGATTACCAGCATGCCTGCCCTGGCTGCACACCTCATCTTCCTCACACCACAGTTCCATCTCACAATATTCCCATTCGGAGCTTTATTTAAATACTGGCTGACAGATGCACACCTCTGACACATGTCCTGAAATGCTAAACCACACCAACTATATTATCTCCGCTCCTTCTGCTGCTTCAATGTGGCCCTCAAATTCATACGGTGGTTGAAATTTGAGTCATGAAGTCGTGTGTTAATGGTATTTGGAGGTGGGATCTTTTGGCCAGAGGGATTTGCCCCTGGTGAATGAATGTAGGATGGATCAAGTGTGGCTTTGCTAGGTAAGTGAACTCTCTGGCCAGCTTGCTCTGTTATGTGATACCTTGTATCATGTCTTAACTCTGTAGGGAAGATCCTCTCCATATGCCAAGCAATCTTCCAAGACCATAATCTCATTAACCACATTGGTGTGGAATTTTGTAACAGCCCTCGAAAATGGAGAAAAAAACGGTAAGCTCTCGGGCCACCTGGCCTCCAGCTGATTTCAGTCAACAGGTCATGACCAGGTGACCCAAAGATTCCAGAGTGAAAAGGATTCTTCCATGCCCTCTCCCTACTTTGGGTTATTTCTCCCTCAAAAACAGAGCCTCTGCTGGTGAAGCCTCTTCTCTCCTTCTCGAAAAGTGTCCCTTTCTGCTCCTGCACTCCCAGGAGAATAGCACCCAACTCTTGCGCATGTCCCTGAACCTCAATTCTCCCTGTTTGTTCCTTATTTCCTGTCTCCACTTCTACATACCACCTTTCACTAAAGCTTCTTCATGCAAGCCGGGGGAGGGAGCAAATTCTGATTTATTCTGGGCCCCTTCTTGAAGAACTGGAAAAGGAAATAATTAAATTTGGCTTACAAATTATTTTATTAACAAGCAAACACCAGTTGGAAATCGGCTGTGGCAGCATTATAACTGAGCTTGTGAGTGGCCCCCAAAGAGATACCTTGGTGGTTAAGTGTGTGAAGACATGAATTCAAATACCCAACACCCACATAAGAAGCCAGGCATGCAAGACATATACGTGTAACACACACACACACACACACACACACACACACACACACACACACACACGAGATGACCCCAAAAGATGTGTGAAAAATTAGGCTGCTCGGTGACTTTTTCTAAAGGAAAAAAAATGGCCAGAATTGCAAATTTGATAATTGTTTGGCCAAATTATGAACAACCAGGAAAGACTAACATTGAAGACTGGTAACAAGGGGTCCTGTGACGTTCTGAATGTGACAAATTTTGTTTTCCGTGTGGATGTTCACTGTACAGAGGCCTTTAACAAATGTCAGGCTATCTATCCATTGCTTTCTCTAGTCAGCTTATGTTTACTCTGTAGCTTATGGGCAAGAGATTGATTGTATAGTGGACTGAATTGTAGCCCCCAGGGTCTAGACATGTCACCCATTTTGAAAAAAAAAGGTATTGTAGATGTGATGAAGAGTCTTTTTTTCAACTTTTTAAATCATTTTTATTGAGGTATATATTTTTCTCCACTCCCCTCCTTTCCTTCCCCTCCCCTTCTACTGTCTCCCATGATTTTCATGCTCCCAATTTACTCAGGAGATCTTGTCTTTTTTCTACTTCCTATGTAGATTAGAGCTATGTATGATGTGGGATTCCCCTCTGTATGCTGTGAATACCATTAGTTAATAAAGAGACTGCTTTGAGCCTATAGCAGAGCAAGGCAGAACAGAGCTAGGCAGGGAAAAACTAAACTGAATGTTGGGAGAAAGAAGGCAGAGTCAAGGAGACAGACGCCAGAACTTTACCCAGTAAGCCACAGCCTTGTGGCGATACACAGATTAATGGAGATGGGTTAATTTAAGATATGAGTTAGAAAGAAATATGCTTAAGCTATTGGCTAAACAGTGTTGCAAATAATATGGTTTCTATGTGATTATTTCGGGGCTGAACAGCCAGGAACAAAACAAGCGGCCTCCTACAACACCATAAATGTCTTTCTTAGGGTCTTCTTTGTTGTCTAGGTTCTCGGGGATTGTGAATTGTAAGCTGGTTTTTCTTTGCTTTACATCTAAAAGTCACTTATGAGTGAGTACATATTATATTTGACTTTCTAGATCTGGGTTACCTCACTCAATATGATGTTTTCTAGATCCATCCATTTGCCCGCAAATTTCAAGATGTCATTGTTTTTTCCCACTGAGTACTACTCCATTATGTAAATGTACCATATTTTTCTTATACATTCCTCGGTCGAGGGGCATTTAGATTGTTTCCAGGTTCTAGCTATGACAAATAATGCTGCTATGAACATAATTGAACACATGTCCTTGTGGTATGATTGAGCATCCTTTGGGTATATACCCAAAAGTGGTAATGCTGGATCTTGTGATTATTTCCTAATTTTCTGAGAAATCACCACACTGATATCAAAAGGGGTTGTACCAGCTTGCACTCCCACCAGCAATGGGGGGTGTTCCCTTTTCCCCACAACCTCTCCAGCAGAAGTTGTCATCAGTGTTTTTGATCTTGGCCATTCTTACAGCTGTAAGATGGACTCTCAGAGTTGTTTTGATTTGCATTTCTCGGATGGCTAACGATGTTGAACATTTCCTTTACATGTTCCAAAGCTACCGAGAAGCCATGTCTCAAAAAAGCCAAAACAAAAACAAAAACATGTGTCACCAACCCAACTCCTTTAGTGTTTTGTGATGAAGAACCCTAAGACAGAACTGGAGAGATGGCTTAGTTGTTAAGCACACTTGCTGCTCTTACAGGGTCCTGGGTTCTAGTCCCAGCACTCACATGGCAGCTCACTTTAACTCTAGTTCCACGGGATCCCATGCCCTCTTCTGGCTTCCACTAACACTAGGGATGCATGTGGTGCACATACGCACATGTGGGCAAAACACCTATACACATTTTTTTTTAAATGTAATCTTAAAATGAGGAGAGAACTCTGAATTATTGATTTGGACCTGAATGCTTCTACAAACATTCTTAAAAGAAAGAAATTCTTCCCATGCAAAGAGAAGGTGAGGAAGATGGAGGCAGGCTTGGAAGAATGCAGCCCAGGGATGTTGGCCCTCATCAGAAGCCAGAAGAGGCAAAGAATGGATTCGCTCTCCTTTTTTAAACACGATTTTTATCTTGATTCTTTGGGAATTTCACATCATGCACACCAACCCCACTTATTTCCCAGTCTCTCCGTATCTGCCCTCCACACTTGAGCATTCCCCCCAAAAGAAAACTTAAAAAGAAATAATTAAAATAGAAATAAGAAATAAAAATAGAAAATACGTGTAAGAATATTAATTAAAAACAAACAACAAAAACAAAGGAAAAAAATCCCTTTGCTCCTCTGTCTTCCTGCCTTTCCCCCACCTCTTCATTCGTCTTGGTGGCATTGGGAGCCGCTGTGTGTCACGCAGCAGACCCTTTGGTCCAGCTTTACTTGCAGATGTTCATTGTGTTGTTGGTCAGGTTCAAGGCCTCTGGCTTCTGGCGCACCATCAATACTAGTTCCTTCCCGAAATCCCTCTTGGATATGCGGCTGTTGGTCCAGTCAGTCATGGAGATTCTGCGGCTGTGGTTCCACAGGACCAGTCCCCTCACGAGCTTCAGCAGGTCATGGATGGGGTAGATGTTGGAGAGTGCCAACCCAAAGCCAGTGTACCTGGGTGGCAGCTGTGTTGGTCAGCTTACCCTCAGGTGGGGGCGGAGCCAACTCTCCCAAGCCCATGGTGAGGGGTGGGGCCAGTTTTCCCAAGTGCTGGGGGCCAGTTGTTTTCAGGGGTAGCTGATTGGTGGGAAGAATTCTCTTTTAGAGACTCCAGAGAGAGAGTACTGCCTTGCTCACATCTTCACATCAGACTTATAGGCTCCAAAATATGTAAGAGGATAAAGTTTGGAGGTCATTTGTTATAGAAGGGTGAACAGGGCTCAGATAGAATAGACTTCTTGGCCAGCCTCCCACAGTGGAGCCTGATGCTGGTTCTTCGATGAGACCATCCTTGGACTAGACAACCACTTGATAGCTTCCATTGCAGAGAGTACAATAGTCCATTGTAATTGGGATGACCCATTGTGGCCTCAGTGGTTTGCCAGTAGTAGTATCAGTTTGTGAACATCAGAGCATTGCTTCATATTCAGAAATTTCTTTTATAATAAAAGAAATGATGTATGCTCACTCAAGGCATTTAGTAATCTTTCTGTAGACTACAGTATACAACTACGGTGGCCTATTTGTGATAGCTTTGCTTACCCTTTAGCTTATGTTGATAGAGATATATACTAACCAAAATAAAGTACAACCTCTCTTTTCTTCCCCTTACTTTTGGTGGAAGGTATACTATTGATGGAAAAATTTGAAATCTAATCTATAATAAAGAAACCAGGTGGAATCCCACATGTGCCAGAAGTGAACAGTCACACTAGCTGAGTCTACAAAATGACTTGGGGCCTTTAAATAACTACCAGCTGTAGGAAAGAGTGAGCATATTTTTTGTTGCCAGGGGGTTCCAAACTTTTGACTTCTGTGGGTCACACAGGACAAAAACAAATTGTCTTAGGCCACACATTAACTGCAGAAACACAAAACCTGGAGAGCAAAGAAGTCTGTTTATACTTTTCACATAGCTGACACCACAGATAAGCACGGATGTCTCATAACCATCCTGATCGTACAGGGCCCGTTCAGACTCTTGAGTTTCTATCGAAGAGAATGAGCTTAGTGAGTAATAAAGTGTCGTTGATTTTTTTTGGTATTTTTATTATAAAAACAAAAGAAAAAGACAGCATAAAACTAGTGGGATATTTGACCCTGTATTTGAGAAACTAATATAGTGATTCTCAACCTTCTTAATGCTATGACCCTTCATATAGTTCCCTATGTTCTGGTGACCCCCTACCATAAAATTACATTTACTGCTATTTCTTTCTTTCTTTTTTTTTTTTTTTTTTTTTTTGAGACAGGATTTCACTGTTTAGCTCTGGCTGTCCTGGAACTCGCTTTGTAAACCAGGCTGGCCTCGAACTTACAGAGATCTGCCTGTCTCTGTATCCCAAGTGCTGGGATAAAAGGCATGTGCCACCACCGCCAGGCATTGTTGCTATTTCTTAACTGTAATTTTGCTACTGTTGTGAATCGTGATGTAAATATCCATAGTTTTCCATGGTCTTAAGTGGCCCCTGTAAAAGGGTCATTAAATTCCCAAAGGGGTCGCCACCCACAGGCTGAGAACTGCTTTCCTAATATATTAGTGCTTAGTTCAATGGGAGTGGTTGGGCCTCCCATAGGGCTCAGCAGCGCTTTCCTCTTGAAAACAGTGGCTCACACACAGCTGCTGTCAGAGGTGACGTGAATAAGACATGATTGTTGGCAAAGGACGGAAAGGGCATCTGTCTCTGGAAAGACAGCCTATAAAATCTAGTAAAAAGACACAATAAAATTTGCCTTTAAGTCAAATGCCAGATTGAAACTAGAAGCATCTACCTGAAAATTTTGGCAAGGAACATATTTATGTCAGCTGAAAATGGGGTTGCAACTGCAGCAAAATAATGATTATTTTCCAAGAAATCTTAAAATCTGTTTTCTGATCTTTATATCTAATTGGAATGTCAGTTACATTCTTTTCATTGTTCATGGGACTGTGTTTAGCCACCCTGTCTAAATGCACAGAATCTCTGGCCTTTATTTGAGCTGGTCATAATTTTAGTTTCAGTCATTTGAGCTGCATTGCTAGCTTGGTTTTCACCTTAAAGACATGCATTTATCTCATTTAAATATTTAATTCACTAAAAATGCTAAATCTGTAAGTCAGTTCTTATTGTCAATTTCTTATGCAAATGTTGTTTTTGATATCATAAAGGACTTGAAAACATGTCACCAATAATAAAATCTCAATATCTGGCCTCAGCGACTCAGTCCCCTTTCTTCTGATAGTAAGTAATGTTGCCACAATCAGTGTCAATTCCTGGAATTGGGAGTTATTTAATCTCTTGGCCTTTATGAAGTTCACAGTCTTGATGACAATTTGCATGTTGCTATTTATTTTTTACTTTTGCACGCACATTTTCCTGAAACATTATACAATGATACTTAATCAAACATTAGCTTGGGGCAGCATCTACATTGACTCCTATCAATGTTATTTATTTATAGTTAGTTCCTCTCGCTTCCTTATCACCAATGGGTACTCTACGAGCTATGTTGACAACAAAGAAAATTAAATTGCTTTAATATACTTTTTACTCACTGCTTTATATAGATTTCTTCAGCTGTGTCTTTTAATGGCACCAAATAAACCATTTACTCAGTATAATTCTACTTATCTTTATTGCCTCTAGTGGCCAGCTGTGCGCATGGGAGATAGAACAGCCAGTAAAACGCTTCCCATATGAGCAAGGAAGACTCAAGTTCAACCGAGCATTCATGTAAAAACCTGTATTGGTGACTTGCCTCTATAACTCTAGTGCTTCGAGTAGGGAGATAGGCGAATGCCTGGAGCTTTCTGGCCAGCCGCCGAGTTTAGTTGGAGAGCTTCATGGCCAAGTGACACACGCTGCCTCAAAAACAAGGTAGACAGCTCCTGAGAAACAATACCCGAGGGTGACCGCTGGCTTCCACAGCACACATGGGCATGCATACTTGCACACACACATGCACACTCTCACACACGAACCTCCCTCACATAATCTAACCCCACATGCAAAGTGGCAAGTTTGTCACATCTGTGGCATCAGCGCTGTCACTCATGGCCAAGGCATAAAAGTAAAATTAGTGGCACTACTCTCTGACTCTTTTGATAGGTTCCTCTAGTTTCTTTAATTCCTCCAGCTGGTTGAAGACAAGCTGATTTTAGAAGAATTCTCCTTTTTTTTTCCAGAGTGTATTACATCCTCTGTGTTCTCTGCACATTGTTTAATAAACTCACCATCAGAAAATGATTTTGGTTTCTCTTGCCATTAAATATATTACAACATAACAAGAGAACTTCTATGAGCTTTTAAAAAACAATTTTTATGAGCAGACAGATTTTTTTTAAAATTCTGTTGTTTGATTTTCCTGGCACAGTCCCTGATACAAACCAAATTTGGCAGCATGGTTTTGTATACCTTTTCAAATTACAGTCTTCAAAACTTCTACGAATTCCCTATCAATTAATCAGAATGCTTTATACTTTACCATGACCATTGGTCTATTGTGTAATCTTCCTGCATGTGTAACTTTTCTTTATTGGGCTTCTGCTTTCATTGAGACATTATAGAAGTCATGTTGCAATAAAAAGAACAAAATGCAAGGGATAACTTTAATGTTTGAAAATATTTTTAGCTCTGTGTGTGTGTGTTTGTGTGTGTGTGTGTGTGTGTGTGTGTCTGAGTGTGGATACATGTGCATAAGGGCAGCACCTTGAGAGGTCAGAAGAGGGTGTCAAATCCCCTGAGAGGCTGTGAGCTACCGGATATGGGTGCTAGGAACTCAAGTTGGATTCTGTGGCCCAAGGACTAGTTCTTCTTCTCCTGTGAAAATTAATTGACAGAAACGTAGAAAGCAAGGCTTGGGTTCTTCTGCATCCAGCCTCTGATGCTGCAGGAAGCAGAGGGTGGATTGTAAAGCCAGCAGGCAGTGACTGAAATGCACTGAGATGTGAAAGTGCCCCTAATAACCACATGAGAATGCTTACGTCCTCCAAATGTCTTCATTAGATGCCTACTGTTTGCAATGGTGGGTTAAAACGCTGTTGGTGAGCTCTGTTTTACCTACTGAGTCACCACAAATACATGTACCATCTATGGGTACCAGTTCTACAGTGCCCTTGGAAAAGAACATGAAAGAAGCTGCACACCACAGTAAAACTGAAGCCGTGTGTGTGAACATGTACTGAGAGCGTAAAATGTTTCCTTTGTGTAACAGTGTGGTGTGAGTCATTCTCTACAACCACATAATTGAGCCATAAATTATAGCACAAAACTCATGTTTAAAATAGTCTTTTGATTTTGTTCTGGGTAGGCCCCATTCATGGATATGCTGGACTACATGTGGGTGGTGGGCCGAGAGTTGGACACACCCAACTTATGTGACAGTCAGCTATACTATGCAAATTTGAACACCGAGTGTTGATTTTGTGCTGGTTTTGTTTGGAAGATAAACCCCGGAAGAAGACTGTGGATGGCAGGTAGACTGTGTGGGATACTGTTTATTGACTCGGGCATCCCATCTTATCCTTTCTGTACACTCTCCCTAATTCATCTAGGACAAGGGTAGTGTTCAACAAACCTTATTCCCAGGAGCTCCTGAGGCCACAGTGTGGGTCTTTAATATTCATCTTCTATCAGCAAAAGATGAAGGAGTGAGTTTTCTGGAGGGGATGGGTATCATGATAGCCCAGGCAGACTTCACCGGATACAGGCTGGATCCCATGGTTGCCACACACATCATCCACTCCTTTAATGTGGGGCAGCTTTGACAGCACCAGGGTCAGCAATTGCCTGCAGTGCTTCCTGACCCCTGGGCCGAGTCAATGGGCAACATCACCATGGACAAGAAAACGGAATGTGGGGTGCTTGATTTCTGTTCATCCAGCCTAGTGCCTTAAGGCACACGATTTCCTCTGTTAAACCTTTTCTGCTTAAGAACTCTAGTATCTGTTCCTTGTACTGAATGTTGAACATTATAGGTAAATACAAAAAACCCAATAAGCACTTAAATTGTTGTTAAATTGCAATATGTTGTAAATTTTTGCCACTTTCAGGCTGTAACCACCATGAAAAGTTGAATGGTTTGTAGAATTTGAAAATAAACATTCTTACCTCTTAGTTTTATTTTTTGTGTTTGCGTATGCTATATGGATGTATGCATGTGCATGTGTGCTTGAAGGCATGCAGGCATGTGTGCGCACATATGTGTGGAGACCAGAGGCTGACTTTGGGTGTCTTCCTCTGTCACTTTTCATCCTCTTTGTTGATTTGCCTTCTTTTTCTGTTTTTGAGTTTATGTGTGTTCAAATGTGCGCACATGCATGTAGAAACCTAAAGCTGATATCAGGAATCTTTTTCAATCTTTTTTGCACCTTATCCACTGAGGCAGGGTCTTTCAATCGAGCCTAGAGTTCATTGTTATGACTAGTCTCTTGACTAACATGCTTGGGAGATCTCCTATCTTTGTGTTGTCAGGCTGGAATTCCAGGCGAGGCTCCCAGCCCACCTGACATTTCACGAGTTCTGGGGATCTGAACGCTGGTTTCCTTACTTGCACTGGCAAGCACTTTGAGAAGCCATCTCCCCAGCCTCAGCTCCACCTTATTTTTTTTTTTTTTTGAGATAAGGTCTCTCACTGTACCTGGAACTTATTGGAGGCCAGCTACTTCCAGAGATCTGCCTGTCTCTGCCTTCCTTGTGATGGGATTACAAATAGGCATTGCTGTGCTTGGCTTTTTACGTGATTTCCAAGGACCTACACTCAGGTTTGCACAGAAAATACTTTACCGATTAAGCCATCATCCCAGCTTCAGGGACGTTGTATCTGTCTGTCCTTTTTTTAAATAATATTTTTAACTAAAATATAATCACATGATTTCACCCTTCCTTTTCCTCCCTGTAACCTCATATCCTCTCTCCCTCCAGCCCCTCCCATGTCTCCACGATTACTCCTCTTTTTATTATTACTATTGTTACATATGTATGTGTATATACATGAATATATAAATACAACCCCATTTTTATTTGTTTTGTGTGAAAGTGTGCTTGGGCATGTACCACGATGCATGAGTGGAGGTTAGAGGAAGCCCTGTGGGAGTTGCTTCCCTCCTTCTACTATGTGTGTCCCAGGGATTAAATTCAGGTTATCAGGATCAGTGGAATGGACCTTTACCCACTGAGCCAATTTGCTGGTCCTCCTTGGATAGTCTTTCTCTCTCTCTGCCCTCTTCCTCCCTCCCCCTCTCTCTATTTTTATCACACTATTTTCCTTGAATGTACTTAGTACTTTTCTTTCTTTTTTTCTTTTATTGTTTTTTTTTTCCCCTGGAACTAGTTCTGTAGACCAGGCTGGCCTCAAACTCACAGAAATCTGCCTGCTTCTGCCTCCCGAGTGCTGGGATTAAAGGCGTGCACCATCACTGCCCAGCTAAAATGGTTCTTAAAACCTGGAGCCATGCTAAATAATTGCTCTCATGTGAGTACATCATAACATAGCCTTAGTTCTAGACTTTATGTGTCTTGTTGTTTTGAGATAAAAATAATTCTCACCCAGGTTAGGCTTAAATCTGGGATTCCTCTGCCTCAGCCTCCCAAGGACTGTGATTATGAGTATGGACCACCATGCCTTATTGTTTTGTTTTCTTTTTCTTTCTAGAGATTGGACCCAGGGCTTCAAACATAGTAGAAAAACAGACTATCACTGAGCCACATTCCCAACCTTTTTTTTTTTTCGAAATTTTGAAATTTTGTTTTACTATTTTTTTTGAAGCAGTGTCTATTTACATAGCTCTAATAGCCTGCATTTCATTTATGTAGTCCATGCTGGCCTCAAACTCACATCAACGTGTCAGTCTCTGATCAGATTAAAGGTGTGCACCACCACTAGTAGCCTTTCTTTTCTCAAAGATTTAAAAAAAAATGGAGCAGGATCTCACTAATTTTCCCATGCTGCCCTTGAACTCACATGCTTGCAATCATTCTGACCTCAGCTTTCTTACGGGCTGGCAACAACCAGATTTGATTGTTCTTAGCATGTTTTTGGTATGTGTATATGTGTGTATGATATAGATATGAATAATTTGCATTGGTATGGATCTTAGTTTATTGATTCAAGGGAGGTCCTTCTGTCTATGTGTTGCTTTTATTGGTTAATGAATAAAGAACTGTTTTGAGCCTATGGCAAGGGCAGAACAGAACTAGGTGGGGAAAAGCTAGGCTATATGCTGGGAGAAAAGAGGGCAGAGTCAGAGAGAAGCCATGGAGCTGCCAGAGACAGATGCAGAAACTTGCTGGTAAGCCACAACCATGTGGCAATACACAGATTAGTAGAAATGTGTTAAACTAAGATGTAAGAGTTAGCCAATAAGTTCAAGCTAATGGGCCAGTAGTGATTTAAATAATACAGTTTCTGTGTGATTATTTCGGGTCTGGGCGGCCGGGACGAATAAGTGGCCCTCCTCCAACATGTGTATGCATTCCTTTGTGTGTGTGTGTGTGTGTGTGCTTGTGCATGTGCATGTGTATCTGTGTCTGTGTCTGAATGTGTGTGCAAACATGCCGGTGTGGAGGTCCGAAATTGATGTCAGAAGCCTTCCTTGAATCCTCTCTAGTATGAGGCATGGTCCTGCCCTGAACCCAGAGCTCACCATTCTAACTAGTTTGCAGCCCAGTTTGCATAGGAGTCACCTGTCTCTGCCTGCCTGAGCCGGGATTACAAACGGCCTCTACACCTGCTTGACTTCTATTTGGTTTCTGAGAATCTGAACTTCAGCCCTCATCCTTCACAACAAGTGCCTTACCCACCGAGCCTTATCCCTGGCCCAAAGTTGTTGTTGTTTTTCCTAACACTTTTAATTGAAGAAATTTTAAAAAACTGTCTTGTTCCCTTAGTTGGATTTGTTTCCTCTGTGGTCAGATAGTTGGTGTATGTATTCTGTTCTGTCTGTCTCAGGGCTGTGTAACTCACGCCTGATGTCCCTGTTTGAGTATGACACAAGACAAAGACTGCAGTCATGCCGGGTGTGCTGGCTGTGAAGACATACTTCGTGTGAGTGGGCAAGGCTGTCATCCCAAGGGCTTCCCAGTGCCAGAAGGAAGAGACTACAGTACCAGCCTTAGGGCATGGCTTCTGTGTATGGATGTGATCTCTTATAAGGAAGGAGAGGGCGCTTTCTTGCTTTCTTGTGTGGTGGAGGGAGATCCAATCACTGCATCCATTGATCTGTTTGACTTTAGTTCGTTTACTCTCATGGTGACAAAGCACCATAACCAAACCAGCTTGTAGAAGAAAGTCTAACTGGTCCTATAGTTCCAGAGGGTTAGAGTCCACTATGCAAGAGTGAAGCTGAGAGCTAACATCGTGAACTGCAAACACAAAGCTGAGAGAGTGAACTCAAACTGTGCAAGTCTTTAAACCCTCAAAGCATACCTCCAGTGACACACCTCCAACAAATCTACACCTCCTAAGCCTTCCCTAACAGTGCCACAGACTGGGGACCGAGTATTCTAAAGACATCAGGAGACACCTCATTTAAGCCACCACATATACCAACCCCCATTCTCACTATAATCCTTTTAAAAGAGTTCTGAAAAGTGGAAGTTAATTGGTGGAATGAACATCATGGCTGAGGGTGGTAACCAGGAAGTGATGGTTGAGGGTCTCTGTATAGCTTTCCTAAATCCATCTACTTTTTCAGACCCACTTCCCACTTTTGACAGTCCATCAATCTTGTGTTTGGGAACCATGGGAGAAAAGCTTGCTGCTTCTTTCACTACAGTTCTCTTTGAGAGGATTTCGTGTTTAACAGCTAAGGATCTGCCTTCTATCTTATCAAAAGTTATTGAAATTTACCTGCTGTGATTCCTTTATACTCTTCCTGCTAACATGGGTTTTGACATTTTGCTCATCTCTGCTATGTATTTAGCAGAGCTATCAGAGGATAGAAAATCAAGGGTGAGCTTCTCCTGTTATCCAAAATAGAAAACTTGTTGATAGTTCTCAAAACAAAACTGAAAGCATTTTTTGAACTGAGAGAGATTAGAATCTGAGCTTTGTCACTTAGGTGTAACCTGGAACAAGTTACTGAATCTTTCTGGGTCTGTTTCAAATGTAGCTAATGATATCTAACTCAATGTAAGTAAAAATGTGTGTCTAGTCTTTAGTTTGTATTGAACTCAGAATTGTACAGAAGTTCTGCTCATCCTCCATTTCCTAAAATAGTCTTATTATTATTTATTAGTTTGTTTTATAACGGTTCTGGAGAAAGCTGGGAGCTTTGCATGGTTATTATTGTTTCCACAGTAGTAAAAAGGAAGTGAATTATAGCCTATTTTTTAGTAAAGTATCCCAATCTGACTTTTAACTTCATTTCCAAAAAAAGGTTTTGGATATGCAGGAAAGAAACTAACCACTTATTGCACGATTAAGCTGATGTTAGGATATTTTCTTTGTTTTCTACTTACAGCTTAAAGCATACTTCTAAAGTAGCTTTGCTGTATCTAGCAAAACTGTTAATAATAATTTAAAAGCTAACATATGCACCATGTTTATTAAATGCTCTTTAGAAGATTGCCTGCATTGTTTTTTTTATATAACATAGCACATTATGACATCACCAAGTAGTTGGAGTGATATTATGATTTGATGTCTCTTGGAAAACGCACACACACACACACACACACACACACACACAGAGAGAGAGAGAGAGAGAGAGAGAGAGAGAGAGAGAGAGAGAGAGAACTTTCCAGTTAAAGAGTATTTGGTACATTAATTGTATCCCTGAACTTATGATACTATTGACTGCAGATAGATGGATTAAAATTTGAATTTCGACAAAGAAAATCACAGAAGGAAGAAATCGTGACTTATGTGCTTAAGTTTATTTAATAACAAAACAAACCTAAATAACTTTCCGTATTAGCTCTTTCCACTTTATAAAAGGAACTAATGTGCACTCGTTGTGGCATGGGGGTGGAATAGCAGGAAAGATAATCAGATTAAGGGTTCATGGTCAAACACTGTGACAATAATAGAAATTAATGACTGTAAATCCTAAGGAGCCTGCCATAGATCCCTGGCTCAAGGAACATTGCTAATACCATACCCTTCTCTCTGTGCATCTCCAAACCTCTTACGGTTTCAGTATTAGGACATCAAAAACATTTATTCTCTGGGCATTGCGCTGTATGCCTCAGCTGCTTGGGAAACTAAGGCAGGAGACTCACTTGCGCACAGAACTTCAAGACCACCCTTCAGACCCTGCCTCATCTTTTTAAAATTAAGAATTGGGGGAGCACAGACACCTCAGTGTTTAAGACCCAGGTTGGATTCCCAGCTCACGACTGCCTGTAACCCCAAGAGTACCTGTACTCACATGCACATATTCAGACACAGGCATGCACACATACACACATTAAAAAGAAAACAAACCCTTAAAAGGGCTAATAACCATCTAAGCAAAATTATACCATTGGTGTTATTGTTGATACACTCAGCTTCTCTGAAGAGATATGTAAAAATTTCATTATAAATACCCTTAAAAACAGACTTCATTTTTTAAAAAGTAATTTCAGGTTCATGGAAGAAAATTGAGCAGAAATATACACCTGCCCTGCTTCATGACTTCCACTAATTTTTAACAAATTGATAGTTAACTATTCTAGTTTGCATTAGGGTTCACTTTTGGTGTTATATAAACCACATGTTCATGCATTCACCCTTACCTTATCATAAAGAATAGATTCAGTGCCCTGAGAGCCCTTTGTGATCTGCGTATTCTCCCCTCTCTTCCTCCAAAGCCTGGCTGGCAGCTGTGACTCTTTTCGCTGCCTTCATGTTTATACCTTTAGCAGAATGTCCCATAGTGGGAAGCAGACGGTGGTCTTTTCAGATAGGGTTATTTCAGTTTGTGTGGGTTTAAGACCTCTTCCATGTTTTCCCACGGTTTGATGGCTCATTCTTCCTTATCACTGACTTCTATCCCACTGTTTGGATGGAACACTGTTCCCTTACCAAAGTACTTCCTGCTTGTCTTTACATTTGGGCAAATAAAACTGCTTGCTCATATCTGCATTCAGGTATTTATATGTATGTAATTTTCATGTATTTAGAGCAAATATCAAGAAATGTGGCCAGGCAGTGGTGGCGCATGCCTTTAATCCCAGCACTTGGGAAGCAGAGGCAGGGGGATCTCTGTGAGTTCAAGGCCAGCCTGGTCTACAAGAGCTAGTTCCACGACAGGCTCCAAAAAGCTACAGAGAAACCCTGTCTCGAAAAACCAAAAGAAAAAAAAAAAGTGATTGCTGGTAAGAGTACTGTTTAGTTTAGTGAGAACTGCCATATTTACTCCATACTGGTAGGACCATTTTGCATTCCTGCCATCAATGGAGAGTTCCTGTTGCCCTTCAGCCTTGGTGCTTCCAGAAGGGTCCCTGTTATAGATTTTTTACGATTCTTGTAGGTCTTATGGCTCTATCTCATTTCTGCTTTAATTTGCTTTTCCTTGAGGATATGTGATATGAAGCATCTTATGTATACTTACTTTTTTTAAAAAAAAAAAAACAGGTATCTTTTTTTCTCTAGGTCAAGAACCTACTAGATATTTTGCCTATTTTCAGTTGGGTTGTTAATTCCATGCCTCCTTTTTCAGGATAGACTTGGACTTTGAACATGCTAGTCAAGACTACCACTGAGTCAAACTGTCCTGGATTGTTAATTGTCTTATTGTTGAATTTTAAGGGTTCTCTCTGAGTTTGGGATAATAGGCTATATCATATGTATCTCTTAAAAGTATTTAATCAATCTACCTCAAGACCCAGCTTTACCACTCCTGGGCATATACCCAAAGGACGCTCTGCCAAAACATAAGAACACTTGTTCCACTATGTTCATAGCAGCTTTATTCATAATAGCCAGAAACTGGAAACAACCTAGATGTCCCTCAACCAAAGAATGGATAAAGAAAATGTGGTACAGTTACACAATGGAGTAGTTCTCATGTGTTAAAAACAATGACATCATGAAATTGGCCAGCAAATGGATGGAACTAGGGAAGAACAGCCTGAGCGAGGCAATGTAACACAGAAGACAGACAAGGTACATACTCATTTATAGGAGGAGATTAGCCAGAAAGTAGAGGATAACCATACTGCAATCCATAGACCCAAAGACCCTAAGTAAAAAGGAAGGTCTCAAGAGAGGACACGTGACTCTCACTGCAAAGGGGAAATAGAATAGAAATCACAGGTGGACAGAGAGAGAGGTCTGGATGGGGTGGGCATGGGAACAGGAGAGATCAGGTGGTGGGAGGAGAGAGAGAGAGAGAGAGAGAGAGAGAGAGAGAGAGAGAGAGAGAGAGAGAAAGGCAACTGGAATCAGGGACATCTCTGGGGTGAGCTAGAAACCCAGTGCAATGGAAACTCCTAGGAATCTATCAGGGTGACCCTAGCTAAGATTCCTAGCAATCAGATGTATGGAAGCTGAACCAGTCATCTCATGTAACCAGGCAAGGCTTACAGTGGAGGGATTGGGACTCCAACCCAGTCACATAACCTCTGATCTACAATTTCCTCTGACTACAAGATATGCTGGGACAAAAGTAGTGCAGAAATTATGAGAGTGGCCAGCCAACTGAAACCCATACCATGAGAAGAAGCCCACCCTGATGATGCATTGAGGGCCAGGACCCAGAGGCTGCACAGCCCAGACACCTAGGGTAGAACCACATATGACTGGTTAAAAAAAAAAGTCAATGAAATAAATCTTGATGATATTCTGCTATACTCATAGATCATCGCCTAGTCCATTTGTCATCAGAGAGGCTTCACCCAGCAACTGACGGAAACATGCAGAGACCCATAGCTGAAGATTAGGTGGACCTTGAAGAATCCTGTGGAAGAGGGGCAAGAAGGATTATGAGAGCCCAAGGGAAGAAGGGCCCCATGGAAAACACACAGAGTCAAGTGACCTGGGCTCATGGAGGCTCACAGAGACTGAACTACCAACCAGAGAACTTGCAAGGGACTCATCTGGGCCTTCTGTACATGTTAGAGTTGGGTAGCTTGGTCTTCTTATAGGACTCCTGGCAGAGGAAGCGGGGGCTGTCTCTGACTCTGTTGTCTGTTCTTGGGACACTTTCCTCCTGCTGGGTTGCCTCATTCAGCCTTAACAGGAGAGGGGATATCTAGTTTTGCTGCAACTTGATATCCTGTGAATGGTTGATATATGTGGAAGGCCTGCACTTTTCTGAAGGGAAGAGAGAGGGAGTGGATGTGGGGGAGGCAGGAGATTGGGGAGAAGGACTAGAGGGAGAGAAAGGAGAGGAAGGAGGGGAAACTATGATCAGAATGGGAAAAACTAATTAATTGATTAGTAAATAAAAAATTAAATTTTTTTTCACTTTTGTTTTTTGGTTTTTCGAGACAGGGTTTCTCTGTAGCTTCGGAGACTATCCTGAAACTAGCTCTTGTAGACCAGGCTGGCCTCAAACTCACAGAGATCCGTCTGCCTCTGCCTCCTGAGTTCTGAGATTAAAGACGTGCACCACCACTGCCCAGCAAAAATTAAATTTTTTTTTCAAAAAGTGTTTTGTCCTACTCTGTAGGTTGCCATTTGATATGTCGTATTTTTGAGTTAAGTTATGTATTATTCTTTAGGATCTACAAACTGGACACATTATATTTTTAAATTATTGTATCCTCACATGTTAGAGGTAAATTAAGGGCCTTGTAAATATATTAAGTTATAATAATAATAATTGTTGGAGGAGAGCTGCTTGTTGGTTCCCGGCTGCCCAGCTAGCTTAGTCCCGAAGTAATCACACAGAAACTATGTAAAATACTGCTTGGCCTATTAGTTCTAACTTCTTATTGGCTAACTCTTACGTTTTAATTTAACCCATCTCCATGAATCTGTGTACCTCCACGTGGCAGTGGCTTACTGGCAAGTTTTGGCATGTCTGACTCTGGCGGTGGCTTCATAGTGTCTCTCTGACTCCACCCTTCTTCCTCCCAGCATTCAGCCTAGCTTTTCCTGCCTAGTTTTGTTCTTCCCTGCCATAGGCTCAAAGCAGTTCTTTATTCATTAACCAGTAAAAGCAACACATAGATAGAAGGACCTCCCATGCCAAATAATAATACATTTTTATCAAAGCCATGGCCTCTGCTTCTTGGAAAGATCAATCATAGACATTTATAATTAACTACTACATTTTAAAATTAATTTACTTATTTATTTTAAAAAGAAAACAATCCTTTCACATTTTATATACTAATCCCAGTTCCCACTCCCTCTCCTCTGCCCCCTTTCTCCACCTAGCTCCCCCACCCCACCCCTATCCACTCCCCAGAAAGGTTAAGGCACATTGTTCTGGGGAAGGTCCACGGCCCTCTCCATCATATCTAGGCTGAGCGAGGTATCCATCCAAAGAGAATAGGTTCCAAAAAGCCAGTACAAGCAGTAGGGATAAATTCTGGTGCCACTGCCAGTGCCCCTGCGGTCTGCCCCAGCCATAAACTGTCACCCACATTCAGACAGACTAGTTTGGACTTAATCCGTTTCCTTCTCTATCCGGCTGGAGTTGGTGAGCTCCCATTAGCTCAGGTAAAATGTTTCAGTGGGTGTACTCATCATGGTCTTGACTTCTTTGCTCATATTCTCACTCCTCCCACTCTTCAACTGGACTTTGAGAGCTCAGTCCACTGCAGGTCTCTGGCTCTGTTTCCATCAGTTGTTGGATGAAGGTTCCATGGTGATATTCAAGATATTCATCAGTCTGACTAGAGGGCAAGGCCAGTTCAAGCACCCTCTCCTCCATTGTCTAGGGTCTTAGCTGGGGTCATCATTGTAAATTCCTGGGAATTTCTCTAGTGCCAGGTTTCTTGCTAGCCCCATAATGGCTCCCTCAATCAATATATCTCTTTCCTTGTTCTCATCTCTGTCGCTTCCTCCATCTCAAATGTCCCGCTCCCTCAAGTTCTCCTCCCCCTCCCCTTCTACTTCCCCCCCACATCCTTTTCTTCTGTCAGCCCTACTCTCCTCACCCCCACGCTCCCAATTTTGCAAGGTGATCCCATCTGTTTCACCTTTCCAGGTGGATACATGCATGTTTTTCTTAAGGTTCACCCTGCCCCTCAGCCTCCCTAGGATAATGAACTATAGGCTCGTATTCTTTGCTTTACAGCTAGCATCCACTTGTGAGTGAGTACACACCATGTTCACCTTTCTGGGTCTGGGTTACCTCAGGATGTTTTTTTTTTTTTCTAGTTCCATCCATTTGCATGCAAATTTCAAGATGTCATTGTTTTTTTTCTGCTGAGTAGTACTCTAATGTGTAAATGCGCCACATTTTCTTTATTCATTCTTCAGTTGAGGGGCATCTAGGTTGTTTCCAGGTTCTGGATATTACAAATAATGCTGCTATGAACATAGTTGAACAAGTGTCTTTGTAGTATGATTGAGCATCTTTTGGGTATATGCCCAAGAGAACTACTACATTTTTTTTATGATTTTCATTTAGACACTTTTATTCTAAACATTGTTGAGCAAATATTTATTTATTTATGCAATTAGTGTGTTGTAAGTTGGGAGGGTAAGATAAGGAGGTTTCTCACTGAGAAAATTCAGGTAGCAACTTATTCTGTATTTCATTTTTGAATTTATAATCATGCCAATTTGTCTACTTTTCTTTTTTAATTGAGTGGTCAAAGGCAAGGTAACTATTGTTTTATGAGTATACATCTAACTTGTTTTTACTAGAGCCCATGAAAAAGTTAATCATAAATGTTAGAATTTTAGCCATCATCTTCATTAGTAATTGTTGTAAGTGAATTACTGAATGACTAATTGCTGGGACCTTGAACCAAGAAAAGTCTTTCTTTCCTCCACGTGTGTGTGACAAATCTTGACGCTCATTGGTATCCACTGTCCCTCTTCTGTCTGGCTGTGCATTCCCCAGCATCCTGTATTGACTGGGGCTGACCTGGAAGTGTAAGAGGAAGAGGCTGGCTTCTTCATGCAAGTCATTAGTCCATGATTAAGAATGTTGGCATGTGTATAAGGGTGGATCTGGTTTCTGTGTCCTCATCTTTGGGACAAAGATGCCTGTGTTCCTGAACTGAACTGTGATTAGGCCATGACAAAAAAATTTTATTGTAAAACTTGCTAAGAGTTGGGATTGACTTTTACAACAGTTTGTACAAAAGACAAACTTATACTGGAGATAAGAGTGGGGAAGAAAGTTACACTGGGCTTTAAAAATGACAAACAGGTACAACATAATGACTAGTCTTGTAATAGACCATATTGAGTAGTAGACGGTGTTTTAGGTGAAAACAAGGCCTTCCTGTAGAAGACTACAACATGGGGAGTCACCTCATATATAAAACAAACATGTCATAGGCTGGTGTGCCTTTTTGTGAAGGTGGCATTTTTTGCTTATGAAGACACAGATTTTCCAGAAGGAATCAAAGCATATGAAATACAGACCAACTGTGTTCAAACTCATAAAACAGTATTCAAAATTAAACTGATAAAGCCTTTCCTTTTTGTTTAAACAGAAAAAGGGGAGATGGTATAGGAGGTCCTTCTGCATTTCTGTTGCTTTCATTGGTTAAATAAAGAAGCTGCCTTGGCCTTTTGATAGGGCAGGACTTAGCTATCTAAGGAAAAGAGAACAGAATGCCGGGAAGAAGACAGAGAGAGCCGCCACCATGAAGCTGCCAGGTCACACTGAATCTTTCCCGGTAAGCTACGACCTTGTGGTGACACACAGATTATTAAAAATGGGTTGAATCAAGATGTGAGAGTTAGCTAAGAAGAGGCTAAAACTAATGGGCCAGATAGTGTTTTAAATGAATACAGTTTCTGTGTAATTATTTTGGGGGTTAAGCTAGCCAGGTACTGGGAGCTGGGCGGCAGTACACAGCCATGGGTGGCTGGGACAAGCAGCCTGCTCTCTCTTTCAACACAAAAATTCAGATGTAAAACTACGGAAGGCCACCTGTGGGGCTTCTTATGGTCTTGGTGGCACCAACCCCACTCTCTCAGCCATGTGCTTGGGTTTCCTCTGGAATAGGTGAGTTGCATGCTGTGTTTTTTCCCCCCATTGGTGAGAGGCTGACCACATGCAGACTTTTGATCTGTGAGGAGAAAATGATCCGTTGTAGGATATTTCCTGTGGTAGTCACTTAGATGATGTCACACTCCCTGCCCAGCTGTTCAGTGACTCTGAACCTGCTGTCATCAAGTGCTTCCTGTATTGGCTGGGAGAAGGGGCATAGGATGGCAATGTACAGGATGTCCTTGAACACTCTTGGAGCTGGCTACTGAGTGGTGAGCCGTGTATTTACAGCACTCTCAGAACATGCGTCAGTGCTGAGTGTACGCTTTCCTCTTATCTGTGTGATGAGCCAAAAAGTGTGGGTTCCAGGGCCAGTTGTTGAGGTGTGTGACAGGCTCTAACACCTGTGGGCTGTGTCAACTGGGCAATATCACCCATGCGGGCTTCAGTTCTGAAAGATATGGTGAAAATTCAGTGAGAAATTGCCTGAAAGTACTCAGCCTTGGGCTTAGCAAAATAATTAAGCATTCAATAATTACTAAATCCATGTGTGTGTGTGTGTATACACGCATGTGTGAGTACTGTATGTGTGTGGTCATGTGGATGTGTATATACATGTATGTAGGTGCATGTGGAGGTGGACACTGGGTGTCTCCCCTGACTCCCTCTCAACTTTTACATTTTGAGACAGGGCTTGTCACTGAACCTGAGGGTCACTTGGTCTAGGTTGACTGGCTGGTGAATTCCAAGAATCTGCCTCTCTCTTATCCCTCCCCAGCACTGGGGTTCCAAGTGAGCGCCTTTGTGTCTGTTGTTTTAGTGTTCTCTGGAGATTCAAACTCAGATCCTTATGTTTGCGTGGCAGGCACTTTATACACTGAGTCCCAAGGTCCCAAATACTAAATGTTATTTATCACGGACTTTCAATAACATCATTGCCACAGTAGTAATACACAGTACTGTTGTTAGAGGCTTCTTGTTTGTTCCAAGCTGCTCAGCCCTGAAATAACCACATAGAAACTGTATTAATTAAATCACTGCTTGTCCCATTAGCTCTTATTGGCTAGCACTTACATCTTAATTTAACCCATTTCTATTAATCTGTGTATCACCACATGGCTGTGGCTTACTGGCAAGGTTCTGGCTTGTCTGTTCCCGGCGGCAGCTACATGGTGTCTCTTGGCTCCACCTTCTTTCTCCTAGCATTCACTTCAGTTTTCCCCACCTAGCTCTGTTCTACCCTGCTATAGGCCCAGGCTATATTCATTAACCAATAAAAGCAACACATAGACAAAAGGACTTCCCATACCACAGTATGACTGTCACATAATAATTATTTTGATTTGTAAATTACCTAGTTTCATCCACATTCACCAATAGCCACAGGAAGCAATATTTAAGTGCTTTGACATCCACAGTACCACACAGCCAGTTCAGGTCAGGACAAGACTCACTTTCGTTATGTACTGGACCTGGAGCTCATTTTAGGTAGTAGCCTAGACAAAATTAATAAGCATAACATATACAACTAGAGGAAAGGTCTGGTCTTTTGATTCACAAGTTATAGAAAATGATCTAGTAAGAGTCCCTGTCCTTGTGGGTGTGGAATACTAACCATTTTCTAGTATAGGGAAATACACAATAGCAGCATGGTAAGAAATAAAAAATAATGCAGAATGAAGGTTCTATGGTGATATTTAAGATATTCATCAGTCTGACTACAGAGCAAGGCCAGTTCAAGCACCGTCTCCTCTATTGCTTAGGGTCTTAGCTGGGGTCATCCTTGTGGATTCCTGGGGATTTCTCTAGTGCCAGGTTTCTTGCTAGCCCCATAATGGCTCCCTCAATCAAAATATCTCTTTCCTTGCTCTCATCTCTGTCTGTCCTCCATCTCGACAATCCCATTCCCTCAAGTTCTCCTCTCCCTCCCCTTCTCCCCTTCTCTTCTGCTTCTGCCCTCCCTACCTCACCTACCCCCATGCTCCCAATTTTGCCAGGCAATCTTGTCTATTTCCCCTTTCCAGGTGGACCTATGTATGTTTTTCTTAGGGTTAACCTTGTTACTTAGCTTCTCTAGGATCATGAAATATAGGCTTAATATGCTTTATTTTACAGCTAGTATATCCACTTATGAGTGAGTACATACCATGTTCATCTTTCTGGGTCTAGGTTACCTCACTCAGGATGATTTTTTTTAGTTCCATACATTTGCAATGCAAATTTCAAGATGCCATTTTTTTGTTTTTTGTTTTGTTTTGTTTTTGTTTTTTTCTCTGTAGTTTTGGAGCCTGTCCTGGAACTAGCTCTTGTAGACCAGGCTGACCTCAAACTCACAGAGATCCACCTGCCCTCTATCTCCCATGTGCTGGGATTAAAGGCATGCACCATCACTGCCCAGCGATGTCTTTGCTTTTTTTTACCACTGAATAGGACTCTAATGTGTAAATGTGCCACATTTTCTTTATCCATTCTTCGGTTAAGGGACATCTAGATTGTTTCCAGGTTGTAGCTATTAAAAATAATGCTGTTATGAACAGAATTGAACAAGTGTCCTTGTAGTATGATTGAATATCTTTTGGGTATATGTCCAAGTGGTCTGTGGGCTGGGTCATGAGATAGGTTGATTCCCAATTTTCTGAGAAACCACCATACTGATTTCCAAAGTGGTTGTACAAGTTTGCATTCTCACCGGCAATGGATGAGTGTTCCCCTTACTCCACATCCTCTCCAGCATAAGCTATCATTGGTGTTTTTGATCTTAGCCATTATGACTGGTTTAAGATGGTATCTCTGAGTTGTTTTGATTTGCATTTCCCTGATCCAGCAACTGATGGAAACGGAAGCAGAGACCTGCATTGGAGCAGTGGACTGAGTTCCCAAAGACCAGTTTAAGAGTAGGAGGAGTGAGAATATGAGCAAAGAAGTCAAGACCATGATGGGTACACCCACTGAAACAGTTTACCTGAGCTAATGGGAGCTCACCAACTCCAGCCAGACAGGGAAGGAAACAGCTTAGGTCCAAACCAGTCCCTCTGAATGTGGGAGACAGTTGTATGGCTGGGGAAGATTGTTGGGCCATTGGCAGTGGCACCAGGATTTATCCCTACTGCTGGTACTGTCTATTTTAGAACCTATTCTCTTTGGATGGATACGTTGCTCAGCCTAGGTATTGCAGAGAGGGACCTTCCCCCAAAGCAATGTGCCTTACCCTATCTGAGGAGTGGATGGGTGTGGGGTGGGAGGATATATGGAGAGGTGGGGAGGAGGGGAGGGAGTGGGAACTGGGATTGGAAGGTAAAATGAAAAATGATAGTTTGTTTCTTTTTTTAAAAAATGGAGATAGGGATCATTTAGCATTTGTTTCACAGTCTTAATAAATATTTAGTGTAATTTAGTGAAACACTTTTACTTGAGTCTGAGCTCTTAGACCACTTGGACACAGTGGGCTGTGGAATTCTGCCAACACCTAAAATTAGGCTTCTCTCAAAGATTTATTTTTGGACAGCGTCAGTGATGCTTGAGATGGCACATATGCAGTATCTGTCATTTCACATTCAGATTGACAGTCAGAACTTTCTTCGTTGTAACTCAAATTCATAGAGACATTTAGGGGCCAGAAGTACAGTCTGGGAAGTAAGACAGTTTTGTCAAGAAGTAGTATACCTATTCCAGACCCTAGACAATAAAAACCTTGTCCTATAATTATGGTGGTAATTATACTTTATACTCTCAGGTTACTGTTGAATACATTCAGTCAACAAACATTTAATGAATTTCTTGTATGTGCCAATTATTGTACTAGCCTCAAGAAGATAATGATATACATCCCAAACGTCTGAAGAAGCAGTTGACTATAGAGTTGGGCAAAGGCACTAATAATTATATTACAAAAGAATGTAATTGAAACCTAGACAAATATGAGAATTAGAACCACTTCATAAAAATTTTCATCTCCTTATAAACAGCTTTTACAAATATACACACATTCACAGTATATTGTATATTAATTTATATTAATATTAATACATTATATGGTCATAGTAGAGTTTTCTGTTGGAAAACATGGATTTGTACATGATATTTATATAATCCAATCTGTTTGAGATTGGCATTAACTGTTAGTGGAATGTGTTTCTTCCAGGTAGACATACTAAATATTCCATTGACTAAAAAGTGTGTTCATGGGAACATTCAATTTATATAAATTTATATACTTTATTTTGGGTATATATACCCAAAAAATAATCAGGAAAAAAACAGAGTCTGAACTAGACTCCACACTTCCTCTTTTAGTCTGTACTGTTTCCTTTAATGATTAGAATCCAATGGCCTATATCAATGAAGTATATGAAATAATAAGTAAGAAATGTAGCTGTAATTATTGTAAGAACAGGGTGTGATCTTTAAAGACTATTTAAAACACAAATAGGGAATGTTTACTGTTAGTTACAAAGTTCATATTAAGTAGCTAATAACTTTCTAGCTAGTAGTAAATATTTAACAGTAAGTCTGTATATCTGAGCCTTCTGATATGATGTATGAGAGTGCACTAAGTTTTAAACCACCTTTAAATGTGCTGTTGTGGTGAAAATAGTCAAATGGCAAACATATCATGAGATGAGAGCATGTAACTAATTAAGAAAAGTTTTGATCTATGAAAAGTCAGAGCTGATTTTGACCAAATAAAACCAAATTATGCAGGCTATTATTAATTTCTGGAATAGTAAATGATTAGGTGTTTGTTACTCACAGAGAATGATGACAAAGCAGCCCTGCTAAGCAAGTTTGGGTTCATCTCCCCTGGGTTAGACTGATACTGCGGAAATGCTCCTAAGGCATCTT
Organism: Ondatra zibethicus; assembly: GCA_004026605.1. Taxonomy (NCBI): domain Eukaryota; kingdom Metazoa; phylum Chordata; class Mammalia; order Rodentia; family Cricetidae; genus Ondatra; species Ondatra zibethicus. The sequence goes on along the minus strand of PVIU01000218.1, from coordinate 361,601 downwards.
GTGATGTTATATACGCCATCCAAGATCAATATGGGGAGTCTTCAGTTGTTAGACTGTGTTCCAAAATTTTGTTGCTCTTTTATTTGTTTGGCCTTCTGGCTGACGTCATGTCACATGTGGGTTCAAACTCTGCTTTACCCCACAACATGGTGAATTTAGGGTTCAATGGACTGAGGAAAGAGAAATAAAAAGTTAGACTTGAAACTTAGTCACCAAACAGAGTCTATCGTGTTTTTCTAGGAAAATCCTATCAGAGCCCTAAGCTGAAGTGCTAGTTGCTAGTTCCTTAGCTGATATCGAGCTGGTAACAGGAACCTGCTCCGCTCCACGTCATGACTTGTAACTCCAGCAGCTTGGAGCAGGGCCACTGGATCTTAGGGTTGATGCCATGGTAAAGCAAGGTGGTGGGAGACAAACCCCCTTGGAACCGCCCTCCTGGGTGGTGAGCTCTTAGACAAGACAAAGTATTATGTATAAATATTCAAAGTTTTGTAAAAATGGTAGTTTTTAAGTGGCTACTGTGAATTGCCCAGCAAAGTCATTAATGCGCAATTAATCCAGTGAATAAATTGGTGGTGTGGACAGCATCCAGGAACTAAAAGAAAAACGGGCAGTATGTTGGAGAAATGCTTCTAATATCAGAAATAAGATGGACATCCTCTGAACTATAATGACAGCTGGCAAACATGAGTTACCATTCTTACTTCTATTGATTGATTACCTGCCTCCTTATTTTCAGAAATTTTGAATAATCTCTGTAATTTACGAACATTTTATTTTCTGAGTATCTCCAATTAATAAAGACTTTCTTCAGAATGATAAATGTGTATTGCATACCTCTTTGGTATATGATATAATCCTAGGAAGTAAGTATATTCACCCACCAAGACTCAAAATTATTGATTTTTGTGGAAGTGTTTGCAAGTAACAGAAAAGATACCTCATAGAAACATTAATAAATGAATGCTTTTGTTTTCTTCCATGCATAACCAGAATTTATGGAATCAGAGAGTACCAGCTTGGTATGATACTTATTTTTGATAGATTAAAAGTGTCATTCATATAATTTTTCAAACAATTTTTATCATTTCCCCAGTGTTCCTTCCTTATGTTTATTTGCCGTGGAAGTTTTATATCAGCTTTTGTTTTTACGTTATTCTATTAAAATATCTAACTTAGTCACTGATTGCTGTTTTTGGTGTCTCTAAATGTCATGCGTGAGGAATCTCCCCCATTCTTTCTTCCCCTTATCCCCCAGTGACTGGAGCAGTGCATGTTAAACGCATGCGCATTGATCAGTTTCTGAATCAATTCTTAGAATGGCTTTTTGGTGCTCTGAAGCTTCTTTACAAGGAGGAAAGATATAGCTGAAAAAAAAAAGCCAAAATGTTTTGTGCTTTCAGCCATTGGAAATGGAAGAAGGACCCAGTCTTCTTAGCCGTAGACCTGTGACTGGACGGCTTGGAAGAAGGGATCCTACGCTACATCTCGGTTCTTGGTGCTGGCTTCACTCGCTAGAGTCTGTGAGCCAAGCAGTTAATCATAAACATCTTCTCTTCTGAAATGAAGTTAATAAGTCTTCCCTGGTAACCCTTGAGATGCTAAAAAGATCCGATGCGTGTGAAAGACTTTCTGATCCATGACGCTGTGAGGAGCTTTGTAAACTGTAGAACTTCCCTTGAGAAGTTCACCTGGGGACAGAATGGAAAGGGAACGAGCAGAGGACCAGCCTCTGAACGTTAGCCACAGTCCAGACCAGCCTTGTCACCCTGCCGCCTCTGAAGTGAGACAGGAAGGCTATCCATTTCATTCAGACAGGGGAGTAGCAGAGAGAGAGCACGCAATAGGTTTTTTCTGTGCCTGGGTCAAAGCGGGGCTAGCTTGCTCACTGAGGTTGGGATCTCCAGAACTCCACATTTGGGGTACAGTCGGAACAGGTTCTAGAAGAGTGTGCCTAGGGTACAGGGGTCAGAGGGAGGGAGTGAATTTGTTTGTGAGAGAGGAACAATAATAGGTGCACAGGGAGAGAGGCAAGCAATAACAAATTGAGACGCTAAGCCTCAGGTGTGGGTAATTTGTACTGAGACTGGTAAAACTGGGTTTCCAGGCTCCCGTGGTTAGGTGTGGCCATATAGATGGCTCTTACGAGACAGAGAGACCAGAGTTATTCATTCCAGTTGTTTTTGCCTGCGGTACATAGACTGGTTTAACCAAGGGGCAAGTAGGAAAACGATGATGTAAGAATTAGTCACTAATATTTACAAATAAACTCTGAAATACACATTTATGGGAAAATTTTTCACATTGAAGTTATAGGATTGCTACTTAGTTTAGAAACTAAAGCCTTCATTTTAGAAATGAAAACCCTGCCAGCCTTAAAAAAATAAAATAGAAAGTGCCTTCTTTTAAATTTCCCATTCTCATGAAACTAATTAAGCTCCACCTAGTCCCTCCTTGTGGTGTTTGATTCATTCCTAATTATTACTTTTTATGTAGAACAACTTACCCTGTTCTGGCCAATAAGGGAACTTTCTTGACATTATTCTGTCAATTAATTAATTTTACATACCAGCCACAGTTCCCTCTCCCTACTCTCCTCCCAGTCCCTCCCCCCACCTTTTTTCTTCCTCCCCCACCATCCACTGCTCCTCTGTCTCCATTCAGAAGGGGTAAGGCCTCCCATTGGACTCAACAAAGCCTGGCATATCAAGTTGAGGCAGGACCAAGCTCCTCCCCCTTACATCAAGGCAGGGCAAGGCATCCCACCATAGGGAGTAGGTTCCAAAGAGCCAACTCCACATCAGGGACAGGTCCTGGTCCCACTGCTAGGGGCCCCACATAAGACCAAGGTACACAACTGTCACCCAGATTCAAAGGAACTAGGTCAGTCCCATGCCAGCTCTGTCCAGAGTCAGTGAACGCCCATAAGCTCAAGTCAGCTGTCCTTGTGGTTTTCCCAATCATGATCTTGACCACGCCCCCCATTACTCATATAAACCCTTCCTCTCTCTTCAACTGGACTCCAAGAGCTCAGCCTGGTGCTTGGCTGTGGATCTCTGCACCTGCTTCCATCAGTTACTGGATGAAGGCTCTATGATGTCAATTAGGGTAGTCATCAATCTGATTACAGGGGAAGACCAGTTCTGAGAGATGGCTCAGTCATTAAAGGCTAGGCTCACAGCCAAAAATATAAGGCATTGTTCATAAATGAGGGGAAAAAACGAGTACTAAGAGTCAGAGACTCACAAGCTAGTAATGTCGTCATTCCTCGCAGCCCACAAAGAGTGGCACAGACAATAAAGATATGTGACACCCACATCTGTATGGTAAGCAAGGTCTAGAAGATTGGAGCTCTCTGTGCCTTCTCCCAGTCAGTCCAAGAAATCTCATTGGTCTTTCAAGGTATTTAAAACATTGCTGAAATCACAGTATTTTGTAGCTGGTGTAAGGACCTAACGTATTTCCACCGAACTTCAACAGGAAAGTGAAAGAAGTCCTAGTGACAGGTAGAATTACATGAAGCCTCCAGCCAAATTATTATAGAACACCTCGATACAGTCAGTTTTCCTAAAGTCTGGTGACGCTTTGTGGAAACACTAGGAATCTTCCTTGAATTGTATCTCAAACTGGCAGCCACTCCTCTTCATTCCTAAGAAGGGAAGTGTCGTGACCTACTGCCTGAGCTCACAGAGTTCTGAAAGGAGAGCTCCTGCATTATGTCCAGTATAACAGAGGAGTTTGAATAGGTGGTATTACCACAGAGAGCACACATGCGTGCATGTGCATATGCACACATGTGCATGTACACAGGATTTTAGCAGTACAGTTGACCTTCTGTACCAGCAGGATCTGCATTTGTGGATTCAACAAAACTGAAAATTTTAAAAAAAAATACTGCATTTTGAAGAAGGAGAAGTACTCTGTGCTGAATGTGTATGGGCCTCTGTCTTGTTATCACCCCCCAAATAATACATATAATAGCTGTTTACATAGCAATTATACTACATTAGGTATCTCTCATAATCTAGAGATGAGTCAAAGTACACAGAAGGATATGTACAGGCTATATGTAAATGCATTGTTTAATATAAGCACTAGAGCACTTGAAAATGTTGATATCAGCGGTAGGTATGGGGATGTTCTTAAATCAGCCCCCCAACAACATATAGCAATATATGCTTTCAAGAACATATGGTTACTATGCTGCTACATAAAATGTGGATAAAACAGAAACAGAATCTGTATCACTTGAAGTGAGGGAGAGAACAAGCAGGAGGCAGGAGAAAGGACAAGAGCTGGTCATGGGGGAACATGAATATGAGCAAAGTGCATTGATTAAAAATCTGTAAAAATCACAATGAAATTTATTAATTTTTATACTAACTATAAACAAATTAAAAAGAAACATATAGACATATAGACAGACAGGCAGGCAGACAAATAAAATGAGGAGACACTAGTTTTCTCAGTTTGTGGGGATTTAAAGTAAAATATCATCACAGCAGTTTGAGCTACAATTCATAGGAGATTATGGACATGAGAAATCTTGGGGTGCCAGATGAGGAAGGGAATGAGACCAAACATACTGTGGTTAGGGACTCTTCTGAGCCCAGTCATCCATCCCAAAGACAGATTTAAATTCTGTCTAAGAGAATTGCTTACCTCCTTGGCTCACATAGTTTAGGAAATATGGCACCCCTCAGAACAGTGGTTCTCAACCTGTGGGTTGTGGCCCTTTCACAGAAGAGTCACATATCAGCTATCCTGCATATCAGATATTTACATATGATTCATAACAGTAGCAAAATTACAGCTATGAAGCAGCAATGGAAATAATTTTATGGTTGGGGTGGGGGGTCACCAGAACACGGAAGAACTGTATTAAAGGTTCACAGCCTTAGGAAGGTTGAGAATCTTCTGAAATGCCTCTGAAAGAGTATGAACTCACTCCTGTGGCCTCATCCTTCCTTCTCTGTGCATCTCCCATTACAGGTGCCTGGTTTCCCAATTTCAAGCTCCCTACCCTCATGGTTTATCTAAAAAAAAAATTACTCAGTTAATGGCAGCAAACCTGCCTGGTTACCTGAGAAGCTGAGCTAACAAGGGGAAAACAGATGAGAAAATGGTCCCCAAACTCTGGCATAGTGTGAAATCACCAGGCGGAAGTGTTTAATGTAGATGGTGGGTTCCAGTCCCTGAGATTGGAGTCAGCTGGGCTAAGCGGGGATCGTAACCATATATTTTGGACAAGGTGATATGGGTACTGTCAGTCAGCAAAGGACACTAAGTAGAAGTGGGTTAGAGAGTGACTTGTGACTTGGAGATTTACGTGTGATTTCCCTCATCATCCTGTGATAACCTTTCAAGTCATCCAGATTGATCAAGATGTTAGCGGCGAGTGTTGAACTGTCACAGAGGCTCCGAAGAAGAGATGAAATGAGAGCTAGGTGAGGTGCAACTTTCCCAGGTACTGTGTGTAGGAGAGGTGGAGGGATGCTAACTTAATTATGCAGTTGTAATATCTATTGCCATGCAAGTTCTTCCCGATAACTTTTTTCCTTTTTCATATATATCTGTGTATGATGTGTGTGTGTGTGTGTGTGTGTGTGTGTGTGTGTGTGTGTGTGCGTGTGCCTGAAGACAGCATCAAGAGTCTCCTTGTTCATTGAGGAAGGCTCTCTCTGTTGAAGCGAGAGCTCACCTATATGGATAGGCTAACCAGTAAAATTGCTCCAGCGATGCCCACCATGTCTTCTGCACTGGAATGACAGGATCACCTGTGCTCTCTACTGCTTGTGCTTTCGTGGCCAGTGTTTTAACTGCAGTCACCACCTCAGCCCCTGTTTCGCTAATGTCACTAAAAGTGCATTTTCCCCTTTTTCATCATCTTGTGACATTAGTGTTCAGAACTTTTCATGGCATTCACTTCATAAGCAGGAAAAGCTGCCGTGACAATTTTTTTGCTGACCCCAAATTCCCTGGAGTATATTTAGATTTCTACATTTGGGTGTTTCTCTACTACTGTGTAAGTTATGACTTTTAAATTGGAGTGATTAAGAGAGACCAGCCTGAGGCATTTCTATATGGATAGAAATTTTTATAAAGTACTTATGTTTCAAAATCAATAATTTCTTTACAAAACATAAGCTTAACAATTCTACAATTAGTCCTTTAGCTATATTATTCAATTTTTCAAAATTCTTGCATATCTCACACTTTCCTATATAATACTTGTAGTTCCTGTTAAATTCTATTTGCCTCTGGAAGCTTCATTTCATCTTTTATTCCTTGAGTTTTCCTGTTTAAGCATTACACGTTTTTGTGTATGTTTCTATGGAACATGAATTTTCTTTTCTTTCTTTTTTTCTTTTTGGTTTTTCAAGACAGGGTTTCTCTCTATATCCCTGGCTGTACTGGAACTTTCTCTGTAGACCATGCTCAAATCAGAGATTCACCTACCTCTGCCTCCTGGTATTGAAAGAGTGCGCCACCACTGCCCAGCTTATCTTTTGTTGTTGTTGTCGTTGAAGTTTCTTAAGTTAGTCTTCTGATCCAAACTGAAAGGTTTTGGACTCCATCTCCCTCCTTAGTTATTAGACTACTTAGTTACAATACCATTTGCTTGGTAAAATGGAACCTATGCAGCTTTTCCAGGCCTAACCTGTATCAGCAATATCTGTGGATTTTTATTTTAGGCCCTAGAGGATCTGGGGACTGTTTTCCTAGCTGCCACAAAACCTTCTGAGGCTGAATTTGTAGGCTCGGTGAAATGTATCTTGGTAGTGGATGTGGGGAACCTGTCAGCGTCTAAAGATTTCATTGGGGCCTAGTGGTCCTAGGAAAGGGTCTGCTTTGTCTGGGAGCTGGGCATGTGTCTCTGTAGGGTGTCCAAAGGCCAACCTGCTCAGGTTGCACTTCCAAGCTACAATCCTGGATAACAGTGAGTGAGCCTATCTGCCCATCTAGTTTCTGGCCTATCAGTAGGCCATTCTTTCAAAAGAGACTGCTTGCTGGTTCCTTGGAACTGTTAAAGGACAAACAAGGCTCCCAAGCTCTGTCTTGGGGCCTAAATGAGCCATCCTTCATAGGATGGACTACGTGTCTGCTTCTTGTGGTTGTAGGGCTATCTAACCACTTCTTTGAAACTTTAGTGAGTTAAACCACTAGCTGAGTTAGCTACTTAGGACTGGATGCCTGTCTGCTTTCTAGGACCAAGGCTTGAGTGCCTGTGGCACCTGTGTGCTTCCTGAAGTTGCTGCTGGTGCCCTGATGACTCTGGAGCAAGACAGGCTCCATCAGTCTCTCAGTTTCGCTTCTGGACATAACTCTAAGACAAAAGGTCAATAAACATCATAGCTAAAATCTACTATAGACAAAATGGACCTCATAGATACTTACAGAACACTTCACCCAACAGCTTCCGAGTATTCATTCTTTGTACCAACACAAAAAATCTTCTTTTAGGCTGCATCGTATTTTAGGCTGCACAATAAGTCTTGACTGCTTCAGGAAAAAAAATAGGAACTGCATTACATATATTCTTTGGCCAGATGGAATAAAATCCAGAGTTCAGCAAGAATGACTTTAGAAATTTTATAAATAAAGGAAAATTAAACAGTATGCTCTTGAATGTCCAATAGATCAGTGAAGAAACCTGGGGGAATGTTAAAATTTATAGAAACAAAGCAACATTGAAACACAGCTTATTAATACCTATGGGGTCTAGCAAAAGCAATAACAAGAGGGCACCAATGATGGCACTAAATGCCCACCTTTATGGAGAGGTGGTTTCAAATAAACAACCTAGCTCAAGGAAACAGAAAAGGAAAAGGCAAAAACCCTCAAATCCTAAATTAGTAGAAGTAAAAATAACAAAAATTAAAGATGAAAGAAATGTTTCTAAACAATGATCAAAAGATTGAGAAATAAAGTGTTTTCTTGTGAAAAAAGATAAACTGAATCAACATTTTGTGCTTAATAAAGCAAAAAATGACAGAAATGTAATCAGTATGTGAAGAAGACATTGTAATTTATATCATAAAATATAAGGAACCATTATGAACAACTATATATTAACAAAGTAGAAGATCTAGAAGAAATACACTTCTAAACATAGAACCAATTAAAATTGAACTTGAAGGAAATGAAAGCCTACACAGACAATAAAGGGTAATGAGATAATCACCATTATCATCATCACCATCATCATCATCATCATCTCCCCAAAATAAAAGTCCAGAACTGAATGGCTTGACTGACAGATTTTATGAAACATGTAAGAAGAATTAGCACCAACTTTTATTGAAATTTTCCAAAATACTCGAAAGACAGAAAGCTCTTCAAAACCCATTCAATGAAGTCAGAATTACTTTCACACCAAAAAAAGATAAAGTCAAAATGCTTGTCTCCAGAGCGAGTCTGCTAGCCACACTTGCTGCAATGGCAAGCTCTGGGCTCAGTGGACAGTGATTCAAGAAGACACTTGATGTCAACCTCAGGCCTTTACACACAAGAGCACACACCCTCACATATATACATGCAGAAAGGGAACTCAATGAAAGGGTACTCAACAGAGAAACTCTATACTGTTTATACATCTGCAAAAGGATTGTCATAACACTATGAATAACACTTAAAAAAACTAAAAATCTTGATACTCCAAGTCAATAAATGAGTGAAAGAAATGAACATAGAGTTATCAAAAGACAAAGAACCAATGGTCTATAATCATATGAAAAAATGTTTAGCATCTTTAGCCATCAAGGAAATGCAAACTACAACTATATTGGAATTTCTTCTTGCCCCAGACAGGATAGTGATCATAGAGAAAACAAATAAGAATAAATACTGGTGAGGATGTACTAGGAAAAACCTGTCTTAGTCACATGTTGGGGTGACATCTGTTGTTGCCCCAACTAATTTACAGGTAAATGAGGAACAATATATGGCTGAAAAGTTTCTTCATGACCCTGTCCATCTCTCCAGTAAAGTTCACTGCTTCTTAGTTCAGGACTTTGAGTTTGACCAATACCTTGTAATTGTGGAATAATCTCCGTTTTAGGTCACTTGGAAGGCCATTGACTGGCAGTTATAACAGAAATATCCACACCAGTATCCAGAAGACCAGAAAACCTTTTTCCATTTATAAACAAAGTGAGTTCTGTTTTCTGTGGACCCATGGCCTGTAGCCAATAGGCATCAGATGAACCAAATCCAGCCTCTCCTCTCTTACTCCCTTAACTTGATTTCTAGTTTGCACTTTAGGAAGTAAGATTAATTGTGCAAGCCTCTGGCCTGTCTTTACCACAGAGACTCCATTAGGTGAGTGAGCCATAACCTTGATTTCTCTGTTAGGAGAGAACATATTTAACTGTCTTTCCCTATAAAGCAACAACTAAAGCCACTCCTTGTGCCTATGAGGGGCCAATGTCTGAACAAATCCAAATATAATCTGAGAGGTCATCCATCTTTCTTTCTAAAAGGCCTTAAAGCAGCTTTACATATTGCATTAGCTGCTTGTGGAAATTTGTTAGTCTAACCCTTATGGAAATCAGTATAGAAATTCCTCAAAAAAGCTGCTATATGGCCTACCAGATGCAACTTGAGCCAATATTTTTAAAGGACTCCAGGTGAAGATGCCCCAGAGATATTTACACAGTCATGTTTATTACAGCACTGTTTATGAGCAAGTTACAAAATCAGTCAAGAAATCTGTCAACAGATGAATGGATGCAGAAAATGGAATTTATTTAGCCATAAAGAACAAGAAAATTGTTTTGTTTGTTGGGAATTGCATGCAATTTGGGATTATCATATCCAATCAAGCAAACCAGACTTAGAAAGGCAAATATCATATGTTTTGTCCCACTTGTGAATCTTAGAATCTGTGGAGCTATATAAAACAGCATATACACATATATGAAAGTAGGAGAGAGACATGGGTAAGGAAGGAGACTAATGGAGAGAGGAGAAGAAAGATAGTATGGAGGATAAATACTGTCAAAGTCAATTCCATACTTAAAAAGTGCTGTCCGTACAAAATCCAGTAATGCATACAAGTGAGTATACAGCAAACACAGCATGAGAAGCTTTGGGAATGCGTGTGGCATCGTTGTTTCACTTTCCTCAGAGAGCACCAGATGCTCAAATGCGGTGCTTCAGGCCCCAGATCTGCGTAGTCCCCTAGAGTTTGGTCTCAAAGGAAGACTCCTCAGCTGCCTGACCTCAGGAGCCCTTTACTACTCAAAGGAAAAGATTCTAGTGGCATCACCATTCTCTCCAGGTTACAAGAATACTTCTCTATACCTCTGGGATGGAAATATGTAATCTCTGGATTCCTCTGTTCCCAAATCTCTGAAATAATCTTAATGACCTTGGGCAGTTATTGGGAGGAGTGAATTGACTCCGGTGTCACGTCCACCTATTCTGGCCTGCATCTTCACTTATTTTGGTCCCTCTTCCTTTCAGGGAAGCATGAGTTCAAAGTTTTGTTTCATGCTCCCCCCCCCGCCCTGCTTTTCTTTTCTTTTTCTTGCCCCACCATGAGGTGTTTTATGTTTGTGTTTTTGCTGTGTCATGTGGTATGTATGTGTGTGTGTCTGCTTATTGGTATATTCAGTATCTGTGTACAGGTGCTCACAGAGGCCAGAATAAAACACTGGAGTCCCTAGAACTAGAACAGGCAGTTGTGAGCTGCCCAGTATAGATGCTGAGAATTGAACCTGGGTTCTTCTGCAAGAACAGCAAGTGCTTTTAACTGCTGAGGCATTTCTCCAGCTCCTCCACTGTGGGTTTTTAAATGCTTTGTTGCTTTCTTGTTCTCTTCTCTGTCTTCTCTAGGCCTGACTATAGCTTGTGCTGACTGTAAACAGAGTCCTATCCACCCAGAAGACTCTCCTCCTCCCCTCCTAGAGAACTTGCCTGTGCAGTGTAATAATGTCTTTATTAAGTACACCTTGAGGGGCTTCTCACAGGTCCCTATATCAAATTTGGCTCAGTTGTTTCCTGTCATCTTGGAGGAAACTCCTTCCCAGAGCAATTAAAGAACCTAATGCCTATTGTAAAAAAGAAAACAAGAAAAAAAAAAAAAACAAAAAAACGACAACAAAAAAAACCCAAACTGCTCTGGATGATAGAAGAGCTTTAGAAAAAAATATTTTGAGGAGGAAACAAAATTAATAATGATTAGGTTAAGAATCTTCCCAGAGTTAGAGCCGGGGCAGGGTTTTGCTTTTGTCTCTTCAGGAAAATTAAAACAACCATCTTGAAGAATTTAAGACCTTTGGACAAATAAACATCCAAAGAAGAAGGATGAACTGCCCAGAAAAAATTACCAAGAAAAGGAATAATTTGACCTAATGCAATCTCTGAAGTCTCCAAAAAGATGATGGGATCCCACTACAATTCCTCCAAGATTATAATAACACCACTAAACTGACAAATATCACCTAAAGATCAGCTTTGGACTACAAACTGCTCGGGGCAATTTTGAGATGCCTACCTGAGATGATCCAGCCTACTCTAGCCAGGACTTGAAACAAGCCGTGCTTTCCCATTACACAGAGACTGGACAACAAATGATACAGCTACCTCTCCCAGGACTTGACAATTAACCCAATTTTTTCTTTTCAGGATCCCCTAAAGTTGCCATCACTCCCAGACAGCAGGAAGTAAATTTAAGAACACAATGCCCACATTCCCAAGAGGTGAGGTGGGTGGTTTTTGGTCATTCAATGTGTTAAGGGTATTTGTCATTTTTTAGGGTGGTTGGTTACAAGTTGAACAAAGGAGATTAGATTCAGAGTTCATGTTCTGAAAAGGAAAAAGGATATAGATATGATGGGATAAGGGTAGATTATTGAATCTACTTTTAAACCAAAAAAGCAATTAGTAGTTTTAAATATTTTACATTGATAAGAATTTTTATATATTGATGCAAATTTATGGTTATTTTGATTAGATCAAACCATACATACATTTCTATTCTTGTTCAAGGTTTTGTACCTATACAGTTCATTAATATTGTAATGCAAATTTATAGTCCTTGAAAGTTTTATTACCAACTATTTAGGATAATAAGGAAATGCAGGTTAGTAATTAGTCATCTATTACAATTAAACTTGTAGTCATATTAGGTATGTTTTCAAGGTCAAACAAAGATATATTTTAGATAGATAAGTCATCTTCAAACACTTCAGAGATATACAGAATATGGCATTTAAGATGTTTTAATGATATAGATTTTTTTTTATGATGATGAGACAGGTTTGCTCCTGGCAGCACCAATTTACTTCAGAAAAGATGATGGGCATTAAAGAAACTCGACATGGAGTTTACTTTCTTTGTAGCAGAAGTAAGCCACTGGGCAAGAAAGTGCTCTTGACTCAATTGCTGATGGTATGCTGTCCAAATTGGAAAAGCAGGACAAAAAAGATAGTGACTACCAAACCTTGCCAAGACCAGGTGGGACACCTCTTCAAAAATTCTGCTTCATAGAAAAGTCTGTCGAATATTCTAGGCCTGTAGGCTGAAGATGGATACCCCAACATTACAGAGGAAACTTGAGTGACTTTTCAGGAAGCTAGCTGTTTCTGTCATTTCTCACATTTTTTTTGGAAGTAGCTGCTTGTACTTCCTGCTTACTCAGTTAATATTTTTTTCCTTGGGTCTTTGAGGGAGTTGAAGACTAGGTAGTTAAAGCTATAGTTTTCCTTGTTTACCAGACTCAGAAAAGAAACTCACTAAAGTGTAAATTATATAAGGTTGAGAGACATCAAAAGATAGTTTGGGATGGTAATTCAAGTAAGGATAGAAAGTGAATTAGGTACAAGACTTTGCACTCACCAAGATAGGATAGATAATGGAGTGTTTACTCTGAATTTGTCAAATGCTAATAGATTAGACATTATTGATGTATTTATTGACTATATATATTGTATATACTTATTGAACTTACTGTATATATTTTTTCTTATATTAGTTATAACCTTTTTTATTTTAGATTAAAAAGGGGGAAATGAGGTGATATTTTGTTTATGCTTTGACAAATAGAGCTTACCCAAAGATCAGTTTGCAGAGCTAGACACTGATTAGTCATATAGGTTAGGCAGTAGTGGTACACACCTTTAATCCCAGCACTCAAAAGGCAAAGGCAGACAGATCTCTGTGAGTTCAAGGCCACCCTGGGCTACACTAGATTGATACAGTCTCAAAGAGAAACAGAGCCAAGTGGTGGTAGTTTACACCTTTAATCCCAGTATTTGGGAGTCAAACACCATTAATCCCAACACTAGGGAGGTGGAGACAGGAAGGGATATGGCTGGGCAGGGAGAGGAATTTAAGGTGGGAGGAGACAGGAGCACAGGGCATTTAGTCTGAGGATTTGTAGTGACAGGATCTAAGGGATTCAGTAGAGGTAAGAACTAGAGGCTGGCTGTTCTACTTCTCTGATCTTTCAGCATTAGCCCCTATATCAGACTCCAGGTTTTTATTAAGACCATTTAGAATTTGTGCTACATCTGTTTTGTTTCCTACTTCTTTTTCCTACTTGTTTTCTTTCCTACTTCTACCAGTTAACTCAGTAAGTAGAGTATGAGACTCAATCTCAGGGTCATGGGTTCAAGCCCCACATTGGATGCATATGCTTCAGCGGATGCTGACAGGAGGGTTGTTTACTGAGGATGCATCCCATCCTTCTTGAATTACCAGAGTCATTTACTATCACTGACTTTCACTTTCCCTATCTTCCCTGCCTCAAGGAAAAACATCTCTCCATCAATCTCCCTGACTCCCTGCTTTCTCTAGTATGACAGCTCTCTGTCAGTGGTGGCTGCTGATTTTGTCCTCTGTCCTTTCTTTTTGTCTGTGCATCTTCTCTTCCATTGCTGGTTTTTTTTGTGTGTGTGTGTGATTTTATAGTTTCAATTATGATTCATTCATCCAGTTATTTTTACTCTGCTTTGACTATATGACTCTACTTGGACTTGTTAGGCTTTCAGGATATTATTGTTCATTTATTAATTAGCATTCCAAACACTGTAAACCTTTTATTATGCCCAGTTGAACATAGATGGTAGAAACTGAGTAAGATGCCCTGGTCTATGCAGTTTGAATCTGGAAACCTAACTGTATCAGTGAGGAGATGAAGAAAGGACAGACACACAGACACATGTACAGAAAAGATGGGACCAGGTGGATTAAGAACATGCTGATGGAGCATCCACTTACCCCCAACACCCATATCTTTAGCATGTTTATTATGTACAGCACAGGGGGAGGGGCAGCTGGTCTTCATAGGAGGTCTCTGTAGATGGGCAGTTTCAGGCTGTACCTTTCCTGGAGGAGGATGATACAGTTGCTATTTTTGTGTACATATTGGTCAATCATAAGCACTTGTACTTGGACCAGAAAAAGGAGGTTTTGCTAACTTCAAGTCTGACTATATAGGGAAAGCCAGTTTCCCATGGGTCAGAGGCCTTAGTGCTTGCCATGGTTGTGCTCATATCAATTATACACATTCACTCACTCAATTTTTCTTCACTTCCTACATCAAGACAAGACACCTCTCAAAAATTTCACAATAATCCAATAACATTTCCTCACTTATTTCTTAAGCTATGATTTCTTTCCTAAGATCAAGAGAACAGGGCTGCCATCTGGGTGGTTGGTTAGCACTTTGGACTAGTGTGTTAAGCAAGAAGTCCCATTTCACCCTTCTCCACATCATATTGTCTTTTCTGTTGGTAGCCTCATACCTGTGCAGAGAAATACTTTCCTTCAGTTCTTCATCTTCCTTGCCTTCACGCCTACTCTGTCCTTGTACATACTTTACATGTCAGTCAACAGCTGTGACTTGAACAGACTCAACCTCTTCCGATAGTTGATAATTCAAACACTTGATTCTTAAGGGCTACCTCACTGAATTTACTGTGCCACAAGGTACACCTTGAAGAAATATTAACTTCCATCACCAGTTTCTGTCCCTCCTACATTTTGTGACAAATCTTTTCTGTGTAGTACTATCATTTCACTTTTTATGTGCAGAAACTGGGTAACTTGCCCATTGTGACAGTTTATCTTCATCATCAATTTTATTGATTTTAATTCGCAGAAAGCACGTGGGACAATACTGAAGTGCCTTTGGCTGTATCTGTCTTAGTGTTTTTTTAATAGCTGTGAGAAGACACCATGACCATGGTGACTCTTATAAAGAAAACATTTAATTGAGGTGGTGGCTTACAGTTTCAGAGGTTCAGCCCATTATCATCATGACAGGGAGCATGGAGGCATGAGAGCAGATGTGGTGCTGGCTACATCTTGATCTTGATCAGAAGGCAGCAGGAAGTTGACTGATTGTCACACTGACAGAAGCTTGAGCAAAAGAGACCTCAAAACCCACCCCCACAGTGACATACTTCCTCTAACAAGGCCACAACTCCTAATAGTACCACTCCCTTTGGAGAGCATTTTTTTCAAACCACCACAGTATCTATAAAGATTATTTCAAGGAAGGTGAAGGGAAGAGGCCTAACGATGAATGTGATGAGAGGTCTAACTTTTCATCAGTTTACAAACTGGGTCTAAGTTTTGGTTTCCTAAATCAAGGGCAATTAATCAACAATACCCCTGACAACAAGAATGAGGAAGACAACAAGTGTAAGGCCTGAGTCAACTCGACAGTATCTCAAAGCAATGACCAAAAAAGGACAGTTCCTATAATCCCCTGCTATAGGCCTGGACTTGCCCAAGTAAGCCCAAATATGGAAAAACAAAAAAGTCAAAATTGTATTAGTGTAACTGCTGCTTGTTTGACCAATCATATTAGAAATGACATAGAATTTCCCTAGCTATGCTTAAAGGGACCTGCGGGCCCTTGTTCCAGGACACCATTTTGTACAAGTGGTGGCCCCATGTGCTGGAATAAACACTCATACTATTTGAGTCTGGGGTCTTCTTTAAGCAATTCTCAGACCCTTACAGTGTCAGCATAATCCTGAGGCCTGGAAATGAAGGAAAATGAAGAAGGCCATGATTTTTCTCCTCAGTTTGCTTTTTTATCTAGTGGATGTGAACAAGCAGCCTCCTGTTGCCACAGACATGGCCTGGTCCTCTTGCCATACCTTCCATTACCCACGAGCCAAACAAGGCCTTCTCTTAAGTTGTTTCTTGTCAGGTCACAGCAACAAGAAAAAGTATCCAATCCATCCACAATTGCATTATGATCAAGAGCCAGGGACAGAGAAATTATGCCTGGTGCCTTAGTGTGGAGTCTTTTAATGATGGACAATCATGAGGCAAGTTCTCAGCTATGAGACAGCATTTGACAATTGGCCACCTAATACTATTAAAAAAGAATTATGTAGATAAATGAATTTGGGAAATGACAGAAAGTTAAAATTAGTTTCTTTTCTGCTAGCATTCTCTGAGCTGAACAAGGCACTAGCCATTGTGAATATGTAATACACAGTGTATCTTGGTACTTTTTAATAACATTTGGCCATCATTTTACAGTCCCTTCTTATTCTAAAGACAGTAAGATTTAGGTCACAGTGCCATATTATTCTCTTCATTCCATTTGCCAAGAAGAACCTTAACTTTGGCATTCCCTGACTCACTGTTCACTCAACAGCTTATTGCAAACTGAGCCACACATCATTTTCAACACTCACCAAAACTTTTCTTAAGCTCAGCCCAGCATATGGCCCAAAGAGGGCTCTCCTGCACTTGGCAGAGAACCAACCAAACCTGTGTGTACACATGAGGGAGAGGAATGGTGTAGCATGAGGGGCCTGCTTGTGGGGGTTTCTATCCTGCCCAGTTCCCACAGCCATTTAGCCCCAAAGAAAATCAGACAGAGGTCTCCAGAAGATTATAAACTGATTGGCCCATTAGCTCAGGCTTCTTATTAGCTGTTGTAGCTTATATTAACCCATTATTTTAGTATATGTTAGCCACATGGCTCAGTACCTTATTCAGCGGGGCAGGTCACATCCTGCTTCTTCGGTGTATGGGCAAGGACTGGGGAAAGAACTTCCTCCTTCCCAGAATACTCCTGTTCTCATTGCCCCACCTCTACTTCCTGTCTGGTTTTCCCACCTATACTTCCTGCCTGGCTATCAGCCAATCAGCATTTATTTAAAATATAATTGACAGAATACAGACAATTCTCCTATACCAGAATGGTTTAATTAATAAGAGTTTCTACCTCTTAGGCCCATGTTAATTCAAGCTTCTGGGCCAAGAACTCAAATAGGTGTTATTTAATTCTCAAAGCTGTCCTGGAAACTAGGTACGGATGTGATGTGAACTCTGTTTTAGAAGTGCAAACTAAAGTCTCGATCATACCTGCAAGTTCATGTGGCATAGGCGACAGGCACAGACTTAAGGTTCATTCCCTTAGCCTTATGTGCCTATATCTCATTGTTTCTTAAAAGTTTTTTATTGCATTATTTATGTATTTATCTGTTTAATGTTTGTGTACATTGTGCAAATGTCTGCCAGCATACATGTGTGAGGTCAGAGGACAGCTTACAGGAGTGGGCTCTCGCCTTCCATCATGAGAGTCCTAGAGATTGAACTGAGGTCATCAGGATTGGTGACAAGTGCCTGTACCCACTGTGCCATCTAGCCACCTCATCAGTTCATACTCCTATATTTTGACTCATCAAAAATATTTAACTATTTTAACCAATGAAATAAATAGAAGAATATGCCAGAAGACAGGTATGTCTCTATGTACCTGGTGATTCTGTATTTCTGACTCTTAGCACAGTACCTAGTGTGTAGGAGATGCTCATTGACTTTAAGCACAGTGCCTATCATGTGGGAGATGCTCACAAGTCTTTGTTGGGCATTAGTTATAATACCCAACATAGAGCACCTAATAAGGGAAGGATACATTCAAAGGACACACAACATGGACAAAGACATCGGTTACGTAATGGTCTCTCCACCATGGGCATGTTAGGGAAACTCCTCTCTCTCTTGGTATGAGTGGAATGGTTATGAGAGCCACTTGATTAGCCGGGGTCGTAATTTCTCTGTTGGTGTGTACAGCTAGAGAAACAGCTGTTGCGTCTAGACTTTCGTCACCTCCCTCTTTGTTGCTGCTCTATTATTTCACAGTTTAGTTGCAGCAGCTATGAATCAGGCATGTTACACAATGCCCAGCTTCCTGAAGGAGAATTAATTGCCTGTGAGTCAGACGTCAATTTCTCCCTGGCCCAAGCAGCAAAGATTCACCTGCAGGTATTTGAGCATTGCGATATTGACATGGATTCTTAAGGAAAGAAACTAAAAGAACTTGTAACATTGTATAAAAAAACATGTTCAATTACCAGGGGGACAAATCACAAATGGCATGACACCATCTTCAAAAGGAAGTAGGGAGGCGTATTTGATTAGTTTCTCACATGAAGATAAGATAAGGATAATGTAATATGTGTGCTGTGGGTGGGAGTAAAGAAGGAAATAGTAATTATCTAAGGGAGCATGGATGTCGTAAATAGCCGAGAAAAGAGAGAATGAAGACTCCCAGAAGTTAAATAAATAGGAAAAAAAAGTGAGCTTTAAGAAAAGACATTTACACAAAGAATTACACTCATTTCCTGGTCCTACTGCTAAGCCCATTCAGGTGACTATTTGATTCAACAAGTCGGGGTACAACAGTCGCTTCCAGATGAAGGTGTCACACAGTCTTCCTGTCTCTTTTCAAAGCTTTGGACTTCCCATAACAGGTGAGGCTCAAAGAGCAGCGCTGCTGACATCGTCCTTACCCACAAGTCCTTGAAACAGCCGTGTGCACCAGGAGCCTTTTTATGATGGGAACATCTGTGCTCTCTTTTATTCTTCCTTGCTGGTTTTGACTCCTTTCCCACAAGATTTGAAGGAGTGAAAGGCGCGCTAAGATGTGCCTGTGATAAGAAGCCAAGCTGTTCTCATCCACAGATTCCAGTCTGGTGTGCAGCACAACCAGTCCTTAAAAAAAAAAATTAAGTGGTGTTTTTGAAAGAACAGGCAAAGAATCTAAATGATGGAAAGAAAATCTGTCTTAGACAACCATTAATATACTTTAGTTTCAAAATACAAGATTAAATAAGTGTTCCTTGGAAATCTTGCAGGTTCTTACTCCACATAAGCTTTTCATAGCTGAATTCAAAGAAGAACAGCAGTGTTTGGGGAGTTAAGCTCTGTGGGAGGCAGCTTCATAACCAACAACAGCCAGCTTAGGAAACACCCTTGGAATTTTGATTCATCAATACAGAAATGCTTTTCCTTTCCTAATACAACGAAAATAGGTAATGACAAATATCCTTTCTAGAAACTTCTTTTAACTGATTTGATTTATAGAATTTAGATCATTATATGACATTAAATCCTCTGAGTTTCAAATCTGCTGTGCTGGCTGAAGATGTAGATTCCAGGGCCCCTCCCTGAACTACTGTACTTCAGAGCGTGAGGCCTGAAAGCATGCAGTTTGACAGCTGGGGAAGGGTTCTGACTCGCAGCCCTCTCCTTCGCTATCTGAAGTGGTGTGGGGTGGCAGGGACAAGCTGATGAAAGCAAGCCACAATACTCAGAGCTCCAGTAGGGAGAGGGTGGAGCATATTCTCTGGGAGTGCCCCCTTTATTCTATCATTTATTTTCAGCATAGTTACTAATTAAGTGATTCTTCATAATCTACAAATGACCTCCTCAGGTACTCAGAGTACCAAGGTTGGATGCCAGACAGAAAAGAAGAAAGCAGATGTGAACTGGCATCTTGTTCTCTGTATGACCTTGGCCAGGTTACTTCATTCCTATCATCTGCCATTTGCCACATCTGTAAAAATGTGGACAGTAGCAAGAACCTCACATTACATAACAAAAGATAGTGTCTAATGCATATTAGATGTTCAGTAATTATTATCTTTGCTTATGACTTGTTTTAAAAGTATGTTATAAGTCTTAAGTATCCAGTTTCCCAATTTCCTGTGCAATCCTGCCATATATATCTCTATTATCTATCAACCTCTCTCTCTTTGTGTGAGTGTGTGTGTATGTGTGCGCGTGCGTGCGTAAAGGCTTAGAGAGAGAAGGGATATCTTCTAGGGAACATGACTTGAAGTAAGTTAAGAGCACAAAGTGAGACAATTGTTCTCAGGTTTTGTATTTTGGAAGTGACCTTGAAGAGCTGGGGGAGAGTAGAGGCTATCCTTGTTCCCAGCCACCACTGATGGTGGAGGTGTTTTCACTAGAGTTCTATCACTAGAGTTCTATCGAATGCTCTGCTTTCTTTGATCTTTCTGAGCTAATGAATGTGCTCCGTTTGATGCGTGCCCTTTGATGTGGAGATGGCTAGGGCTGATGTAGATCTATTCATCCATCCACCCCTCCATCCAATAAGCAGGCTCAAAACACATATTGCAGAAACCATCTTTCAAGGAACTCAGATATAATCTGGTCCCCTCTGGGCTCTAAGCACCATGTTCCATGAGTCTAGACAGTACCCTTGTTATTAAACACGGAAAGCAGCGCATTATAAAAGTATCGCTTCTTTAGTGCTGGCTCTGCTTCCTTGGTTCTAGTCATCTTCCGATTAAAAACAGAAGTGCAATTACAAGGTCCAGTTTCACAGTTCAGGCCAATGCCACACCCCTCAGTCACCTTCTTCTTGCCCGGCAAGGTAGGTAGATACAGACTTCATCTCGGTGACTGTGGAATTCCAACCGCTAGTACATTCCAATGCTAATTCATTTCAACATTTGCTTATTGACAGTCAGACACCTTTCCGATGACAGATAAGTATCTCCACCCGTCCGGAACTTGATAGCTGTGTTCATTCCTCTTTTCTTTTCCCAGTACTGGAATCAAACCCAGTGCTTTAAGCAAGCCAGGTGATTGCTCTAACACCAGGCATTATGTCCTGCCCATCTTAAAATAAAGTTGAGCCAACTAGCCTTCAACTTTGGCCTCCTACCTTAGGCCTGCCCCTGAATTAATTCTTGGTAAATCATCAGGAGTCAGCTGGAGGAAGGGCTCTGTTTTCCCCTCAGCATGAAAGCCAATGCTTACCAGTTTTCACTGGTGAGCTGGGTCAGTCTACCAGAGAAGCATTGATTTGTATTTATGCGTGTGTGGGTGTGGGCACATGCACATGACTGCAGGTTGCTGCCTGGTGAGGTCAGTTAGATCTCCTGGAACTGGAGTTACCCCGGACATGGGAGCTGGGAACCGAACTCAGGGTTTCCCCTGGGGCATACTCTTAACAGCTGAGCTATCCCGTCAGTTCCTCTCCACTGCATTTTAAACTGATGCAACAGAAACTACATCTCTGATTTTGGACAGCGCCACTTTCTTTTGCAGAGAAGAGACATACTTTTAGGTGACTTTAACTTCAGCAAGTCCCATTTTCAATACTTCTCCCTATCCCTGCCCGGGAAATTGTTCAAGGGAGTGTGGTAAATAAAATGTTGGTCCAGGAGCCTTGAGGGCTGCGGGACTGCTCAGTGTGATATTCTTGGCAGCCGCTAGAGGGGGACGAGAGCCCGAGATGAGTGACTGCTGCTCCCTGTGGTGCCTTCCAACCATGGCTCAGCAACCTTGGAGGGTACATTTAGAACGCTCTCGAAAACAAACAGATGAAACGCCATAAATCAACAAGTCTGTCACATAAAATACGGAGGTTCAATTAAAAGCGAATTTCAGAAAACCAACAAATATCAAAACTAAGGTAGTTGTGGGGTTTTTTTCCCCTTAAAATTTATATTTAAGTAAGATTCAAGTCAAGAGTGCTGCACTTTTTGGGGGGGCGACCATAATCACAAATCAAGCGACCCTGGCAGCATGAAAACACCGTTAGAGCAGAGGAGGAAAGGCGGCATTTAAGCCTGTTACTCTGTTATAAAGTTCCGAGAAACTAGAATAAAATATTTGCACGTGCTATATACCCGAGGAGGAGACCATTCCCTCTCCAGAGGGGAAGTGCTGTGCCCCTCGTGTGCCCTCTGCCAGAAGCATGATAGAAAGCCCTCCTCTTTGAACCACTTTCTCCATTATCTTCTCCAAGGTCACATTGCACCTATCTGTGTCCAAGAATTCCCTCGGCAGAAGGGAAGACCAGAAGTATGCTTATTCTTGCAGCTAACTTTCCCAGCAGGATTGTGTGGCAGCGTGTTGGCCATGAGTTACAAACTAGAAACAGAGACTAAAAGGCCTGGTTGAGGCATAGAGAGTTGGCCCTTAGGCTAAGAGCTTTTCCTGTTCGTAAAGAGGATCCGCGTTCTGTTGCCATGGACCCGCAACCAGCCGCTCACAACCACTTATAACTTCAGTTTCGGGGGATTAAACAGCCTGTTTTGCCCCCTCTGCCACCTGCCAGCAGTTAGGACACTAGGGACACAGAGATACACATAAAATAAAGAAAGCCAAGATTGCGAGACGATAGAAGATGCAAAGAGGCATCAAGACAGAAGCAAGGACTGCAGGACAAAAAGATGCATCCCTGACATCTGTGCATCGTTATTGTCCCAGCCTGGAGCCTCTGGGGAGATGTGTGCGGTTCACTGGCTCACAGTCAAATGGTTTCCAGGCTGCCTGTCTCTGACTCTTCTTCCAGCATTAGGGACTTTTTTTCCCTGGTGCTCAAGCTGGGGTTCTAATACCCTTTGGTTGTTGTAAAGATGGCAGTCAGTAATCCCAGGGACCTGTGCTCAGCTGTCAACAAATGTACATGCAACGCAGAGAAGTCCTTAAGAGGAATATTCCACGGAGCTCACAGAAGGAGGCTTATTCTCTCTCTCTCTCTCTCTCTCTCTCTCTCTCTCTCTCTCTCTCTCTCTCTCTCTCTCTCTCTCGGTTTCCAGTCGCTAGCTTAGGTTGCCTAGCTGCTGAGGGTGAATTTCAATTGTGACCTTGAAGACACTGCTCTCTCCTTCAGCTCTGGCTTGTTGATGACGTTAGTATTAAATTAAATCAGCAGGGGGCACAGTTTCTTCATGGTTCCTTTTGGTTAGAAGGAAAACACCTAAGCTTGTTTCTTTGTGCTATTTTGATTTGGTTTTTGCTTTTGTTTTTGTTTTTCCTGATAATCCAGATATCAAAGTGTCACCCATGAATTCATTTCCCCCAGAAAATGGCAGTGCACACCATCCAAAAGGAGGCTGGCAAATTTACTGGGAGTGCCCAGCTAATTATACAATTTCTGCAATGATGAATTTTCTTTTAAAAATATTATGAGGTAGGTATAAGTCAAAGCACAATGGTGAGACTTACCACTCTTGTTTATTTAAAATTTAGGTGCCTAGACCTCCCAGCCTGAGGGCGGCTCCCATTTTCTGGACATCTAGAAAATACGTGAACGACTGCACCCACCAGTGCTTCAGGGGCTATGTTTCCTGCTGTCTTCTGCATCTTAGGAGAGTTTGCACGCTCCCTCTACCACACAGTTTAGTGATTATGTTCTCTGCATGACCCTGCAGCTAGCTTTTCTGCATGGCATGAGTCGGTGCTCAGCCAGGCTACTGGGATCGTTAACTCCATTTCTCTTGGAATTTATTTTATTATCTCCAAAACCAAAACAGTTTACGAATATCAAAAAGATTCAGGAAACTTTCTAACTGGAATGTAACCAATAGTTCTTTAAATTATTATTGAAGACAGCTTTAGCCACAGCTTAGAGCAATGTAGACTGGATTTTGTTCAGGCTAGCTCCTTTGTACATCTTAATTCACTGAATTCCTTGCATAAAGAAAGGCACATACTTAAATCATATGTGCTGGCTCTAGCCTGTAACCCCAGCATTGGGTGGGGGCTCCAGGACCACTGCCAGGCACAGCCCCATCTGGCAGACCCCATTTCCAAATATTTAAGTAAACAAATAAGAAACCAATTTGTCTAAATTCACAGATACAGTAAAGGAGAAAGAAAGATACCCCAAACTCTCAGGCTGGCTCCAGTAGCTTCCTAGAAGAAACAAGACTATAATTTTAATGTAACTTTAAATAAGTAATAGTTCACAGATTTTAATTATTTTCCACCCCCTTGTTTTCATTCTCAGTTGACATACAATTGCACATATTTCTGGGATGCAGTATGATGTATCAATAACTGCACACAGTGTGAACATCCATTCCAGGCACCCAGTATCTCTCTCATCTCTAGCATTCATCATCCTACGTGGTGGGAAGATCAACTATTTTATCCACTATCTATTTTTGTTTGTTAATTTTTTAAATTTAACTTCTTTATTGATTCTTTGGAAGTTTTACCATATCACGCACCCCAATTCCACTCACCTCCCAGTCCCCCAAATATGTTCCCCTCACCCCTGCAGCACCCCACCACCAGGAAAGAAAACAAAGTAAACAAGCAAACAAACAAAAATAAGAACAAAACGAAAATAACAACAGAAAGAACAACAACAACAAAATCTCTTTGCTTCTCCTTCTTTCCTGCCTCTCCAGCTTCTTCATTTTTCCTGGTGGCATTGGGGGCCTCAGTGTGTCATATAGTAATACCCTTTGTCCTATTGACTTTACTAGCAAATGCTCATTGCAATGAGTCACAGGTCTGGTTCAAGGCCTCTGGTTTCTTGTACACCATCATCACTGGATCCTCACCGGAACTCCTCTGGGTTATCCTGTGACTGCCCTGAGTCATTAAGATCCTGTGGGTACTGTTCCACAGGACCAATTCCTTCACAAGCTCCAGCAGGTCCTAGATGGGGTAAATGTTAGGGTTAGCCAACCGAAGGCCCAGTTGTGGGTCTAGGTGGTAACTGAGCTGGTCAGTCCGTGCCCTCAGGGTCGGTTCACCCTTGCCTTCAGTGAGGGTTAGGCCCAGTTCTCCAGAGTGCAGGGGCCAGCCTCCAGTGAGGGTCAGGATCAGTTCTTTTGCTATAGCATCCAGTGAGAGGCAAGGCCAGCTTTCCCCAGCCAGCAAAGGGTGGGGCTGGCTCAGCATGAGCCTTTGATTTCATCACGCATGGTTCATAAGGCCCCCTAAGGTGACATGGGCCACAGACATCAGCATAGACCTCAGCTGCAGCTGGACCACAGACCCAGACATGGCCCTTGACAGCAGCTTGTGCCCTGACAACATCCTAGCTCTGGGTGGAAGCCCTGGTCCCTTAGGTCAGGATGGTTCTGGTGGCCACATGGCCAATGGACACCACCAAGGCGGGTTGCAGCCCCGACCCTGGGCTTCTGTGTGACCTTTAGTGGCAATATGAGATTCAGACTTCAGCACAGACCCCAGCCTCGGTAGGACTGCAGACCCAGGCATGGTCCTCGGCAGCAGCTGGTTCTGGATGTCACCATTGCCCCAGGTGGGAGTGCGGGCCACTCAGATCGACACAGGTCCTAGTGGTAGTATGGCCCTCAGATACCAACATGGCCCCTGGTCTCGGATGTCTGCACAGCCTTCCATGCAGCAGGATCCTTGAACATTAGCACAGACCCTGGCTGCAGTTGGGTCATGGACCCTGACATTACCCTCAGCTGCAGCTCTGGCATGGACATCACTGAGGCATTGAGTAGCAGCACAGACCACGCAGATCTGCATGCAACTTGGCCCTCGGGCACCAACCTGGACTGATCTGACCCTGGGCATCCTCGTGGCCCTCAGTGGCAACAGGAGTCACTTACATCAATCCCGACTCTGGCCAGTATAGGGTCACGGACCCAGACATGGGCCTTGGCATCAGCCTGGGCCTGAATGACACCATGGCACCGGGTGGCAACACAGGCCACCCAGATCTGTATGGCCCCTGCTGTGGCATGGCCCCCAGACTCCAACCAGGATACAGGTTGCAGCCTATATCCCGGGCCTCTGTGAGGGCTTTAGTGGCAACCTGAGTCACAGACTTCAACACAGACCTCACTTGCAGCTGGGCCGTTAGCTACTTTTGAAGTATCCATTTAGCTGTTTGTCAATCATGATCCATGCAGTATGGATCCTAAGTTATTCATCCTACCCAACTATAACCCAATGCTAATTAACTATTCCGTCTCCATGCTCCCTATTCTTCCCGGACTTTGGCAACTCTTGTTCTACCCTCTACATCTAAGGAGTTCTATGTTTACAGATTCCACACGAATCAAAACATGTAGTATTTGCCTTTCTGTGCCCAACTTGCTTTCCTTAGCACTATATCCTCCGGGTTCATCCAAACATCAACAAACAGGAACTCCAGGCTCACTTTCTTCTCTGGGTATGAATAACATCCTGTTGTGAATACAAGCTTCATTTCCTCTATCCAGTACCTGCCAGTCAAGCCTCCCATTGATTCCAAGTCAGAAGTGCTGGATTATATAGAAGTTTTATTTTCATTTTCTGACCAACCTTCATACCACTTTCTTGCACTAATTTTTGTTCCCACTGACATTCTGTGAGAGCTCTTTTCTTTACATCTTGGCCTGCATTTGTTACTCTTTGTCTTTTTTAAAAAAACATGTATGAGTAGTTTGTCTACATGTATATCTGTAGCATGTGTAACCATAAGAAGGCATCGGATCCTCTGGAACTAGAGGTATAGACCATCGTGAGCCACCATGTGGGTGCTTAGAACTGAACCCAGGTCCTCTGCAAGAGTATCAAGTGCTCTTAGCCACTGAGCCATCTCTCAAGTCCCCTAGTTTTTGTCTTTTTGACTATAGCCATTCTAAGTACGGTAGAAATAAACTTCACAGTGGCTTTGAATTTTATTTCCCTGATGTTTAAGGTTGCTGGGCATTTTTTCATATGCTCAATGCCATCTGTAAACCGTCCTTTAAGAATAATATTCAGATTATTTGCCCTCCTTACCCAGATTATCTGGGCTTTCCATGTTTATTGGTGGAGTTGCTGTGGCCACTCTTTCCTTGTCGGATGAATAGTTTACAAATACCTTCTAGTCTACAAATTACTTCTTAACTGTTTGGCCTTTGATATACAGAAATGCAATTTTGTGTTATTCTTACTATTTATTAATTTGTGTATGTGTGTGTGTGTGTGTGTGTGGTTGTGGGTACGTGTCACAGTAGCACATGTGTGGGAATCAGCAGACAACTGGCAGGGTTTGGTTCTCTCCCTCCTTGTTGGTCTCAGGATGAGCCCAGATTGCCAGCCTCAGTGCCTCAGTGCCTCACACACCACTGAAGTCATCTCTCCAGCCCTATGCTGTACAGAAGCTCTTTAGTTTTTCAGTTTTGCTTCTGTTGACTTGGTTTGAGGAATCATTTTTTTTTAAATTCTATTCTGGATAGATCTTTAATCATTTATCCTTGGGCTTGCAAATCTTTCTCAGAGGAAGAGTTCTGGAAGCATTTCTCCTCTGCTCTTTTAAGAGCATAAGTGTTAGCTTTGGGGTTGATTCCTTCTGTTTGAGGAGAGATAGCAGTCTAGTTTATCTCCTAGACCTATGGACATCCATTTTCCCCGATACTGTTTATTGAAGAGATTCCTTTCTCCAGCTGTCTGTAGATAGGTAGATTTATTCTCTATTCTGTTTGGTTTAGTGCCAGTGCCATGTTATTTTAGCTACTAGGGCTTTGTTGTATATTTTAAAGTCAGGTGTTGTGATGTCTAGGTTTTGTTCTTTTTGCTTTGAATTTTTTGTTGTGATTTAGGAGCTCTTGTGGTTCCATATTAATTTTAAGAATCTCTTTTTCTACTTCTTGAGGAACGTTACAGGCAGGGGACTTCACTGAATCTGTTACTTGCTAGGGGGAGATGGACACTTAAACAATATTAATTCTAATTTTAATGTGATACCTTAATTATTTATACATCTTATTCAATATATTTCCCTAATGTTTTGCAGTTTTCATACTAGAACACATTTACATCCTTGTTCCAAGTAGCCCCAGGTATTTCATCTCTTTATAGCTATGGTGAAGGAAATCGCTTTCTTGATTTCTTTTATAGCTACTTCATTATTGATGTATAAAAATCCCATTGGCTTTTGTATCTTGTATTTTGTAACTTTATGTTCTAATGATTTTCTAATGAAGTCTTGGGTTTTATTATTCCAATGATTATGGCATCCACAAAGGGTCATTTGCTTTGATTCTTTACAGTTTGAAAGCTGTGGTGCCTTTCTCTCACATGATATCTCTGGCTGAGACTTTTTGTCTATGGATTTTAAGGTAGCAATGGTATGTGATTTGCTTTGGTTCCACCCACCCCTTCTCCAGCATCCCCAGCTATCCCTGAAGTGGATTATCACCCCGGTCCAAGAATGGAGCCATGCGAGGAGAATTCTGAATGCTTGTGAGAAAATTCCAAGAAAACAAGAGTCTTGTGACCTCAGTTTCTTCAAAACAGAATTGTTGCTGGAATGTGCTTTTGTGCTCCTCCCAGCAGACAGGAGCGGGTTTGCTTCAGATTATTCATTACAACTGACTGTTGTTATCTGTTTATATGCCTCTATAGAAAAATATATTTCTGTCAACTTGCCCCTGTGATTGAACACTTTACTTATGTGACTCTTTTTAATCCTCAGGCTATATCGTCTGGTTCTCTGAAAACAAGTTGGCTATTGCAGGAGACTGCAGTCCACCACATATATTGGCTCTATTCTCCCAAGTGCTGCCACCTTTAGGGTGGGACACTAAAGGTTATTAACAAACAAGTTATGAACCTGAACAAGGGCATATTCCACACTCTTCTTTATGATGCAATACACAGAAGATTCATTTGTCATTCTGAACTTTCTTTTTCTACAGAGCTATTTGTTCTAGACACCTTCCCAGAGCACAAAATATCAAGCATTGCCCTCATTCAGCATAGGTGTTACTGACCTACCCTGTGTCCAGGGAGCCAGGGGTCTCTTCTGTCATGCTGTTATAGGTACATCGCATCACTTGTGTGCCATCCTGTAAATGTGTGAAGCTGCCTATAGGGTAACATCCTCTTCCTAGATGTTAAAGGGTGGACATCACTGTATGATCCTCTCTAGGAATTGCGTATTTTCATTCCCTTGGGAGTGCTTGAGAGGGCCTGTTTCCCAGTTACTCTGACAGAGTATAGTATTGAATTTTGGGATGTGTGCCAGTAGAAAAAATAAGAATGACAACGTCTCTGCACATTTTCAATTTGCATCTAAAAAATCATTGGCAGTGAGGCAATGGTGGCACATGCCTTTAATCCCAGCCCTTGGGAGGCAGAGGCAGGTGGATATCTGTGAGTCTGAGGCCAGCCTGGTCTACAGAGTGAGATCCAGGACAACCAACACTACCAGAGAAACCCTGTCTCAAAAAACAAAAAATATAAATAAAATAAAAATAAAAATTGGCAAAAATAAAATAAATGTCTTTTTATGTAAAAGTGTGTGTGTGTGTATGTATGTGTGTGTGTTTGTGTGTGTGTGTTGCTGGAGATCAGGCCTATGCCAGCACCAGGCAAGCCCTCTACCGCTGAGACACAACCTCCAGCCTCTGTTCAAATATCCTTTTTTATGTGAGCTATCTCTTCATGCCTTAGCTCATTTATCTTTCAGCTTGTTGGTCTTTTGCATCTCCCTTTCTCAGAGTTTATGTTGTGAGGCAATAAGTCATAGTCTTAAAATAGAAGAGGTTGTGTCCTTCTTAACTTGAATTTACTTCTTCTTCCTTTATATCTTTTTTTCAACTATGAGTACATTTTTTTTTTAGTTTCTATATGCTTGAATGAAAATGTAAGACCAAAGGTTGTATAGTTAAATTTTCATGGTTTGAATAGATCTTATTCACAAACGCATGTTGAGTGCTTACTACTCGGTATCCTAATATGTGCCAAGTTCTTGGGACAAAACTATTCCTGCTGAACATTTCCTGACATAGTGGATGAGATAATTCAATACAGTTCAATACAGTTTCAGTGAACCAGGAACAAGAACACTGCAGAGACAGGAAAAGAGACTGTAAAATCCTACATGATCAGTCTACTTACAGAAAATTGCAAAAGATTTCCTAAAGAGAGTTATTTTAAAACATTCTTTTGAGGGGCCGTGAGCAGTGAAGAGGTGAAGAACAGATGGAAAGTCAGGTCCTTGCAGTCTCATTCCTGAGTGTCTAGCTTCACTCCTTGCATCTCAGCAGCTTCTCTCTAACCCAACAAAGTTCCCATTCCTTGTGTCATCTGCCAAGCACAGCCTGCTATCACAGGAGAGGGGATGAAATTCTCTTACCCACAGGAAACACACTATGGCTTGTAGACAAAGACTGCTTGTTCATTTCCCAGCCATCTAGACCCAAAATAATCACACAGAAACTATATTAATTACAATATTGTTTGGTCAATAGCTTAAGCATATTTCTAGCTAGCTCTTACACTTTAAATTAACCCACTTCTATTAATCTGTGTATCACTGCCATGTGGCTGTTGCCTACCAGTAAGATTCTATCTGACCCTGCCTTCTTTTCTCCTCTATCTCTGCTTGGAATTAAGTCTTATTCTATTCTGCCCTGTTGTAGGCCAAAGCAGCTGTATTCATTAACCAATAAAAGTAACACATTGCTGGGAGCAAAGGCCTGTATTTGGTTATAGTCATCTTAGCTCACAAGTTAAGTAAGCTATTCACCTCTATAGGGCAAGTTCTGGGCCCAGGAAATAATTCAGTAACTCAGTGTCTTCTTATTTCTCCCTGTGAGTTAAGAGTGCCTACAGGTCTGAAGACCTGAGGGCTCCAGAAGTAATTAGCATTTCCCCCATAAACATTTACAGACCCTCAGCATTTTCTTATCTCTTCTTATCAGCTAGGGATATCTCCAGACTTGATATTCCAGCATCCTACCCTACCCTTGCCTTTTTGCTATATAATGCTCCTGAGAAAAAATAAAGTTGGCAGCTTGATCAGAATACAGACTTGCTGTCCATTTCTGGTGTCTCTTGCCCCCCACTCCTCTCCTTCAGGGTTTGTGCTCCTGGTTCATTTTCCCACTGGTCGGGAAACACATATACAGAAAGACCTCCCACACCAATGGCTAGAATGCCACAGAAGTCAGCCCCATGCAGGCATTGTGCTCATCTACTGCCCTTTTCTTCTTAATACTTGGTGTTAAGTCTGATGTTTCAACTCCAAAGTGAAAGAAACAAGAGTTCAAGGGCTGGTGCCTTCTTAGCCCCTGATTGTGCCAGTTCTAGTAATTTCTACTGTGGTCTTTTGGTTTCAACAGAACTGTAAGTTATCTCTGAAATGCCCCAATCATTCATCAGTCAGTTCAAGTATGGGGTAGACCTGAGGTGTAAGCAAGGACAGAGAATGAGCAAGCATTCATGGTCCTCCCCACACAGCTGGCAAATAGGGTTGAGTAGATAAGTCTGCTGGTTGCACAACTCCTCCTTCTCTTTTGTTCCACCAAATAAACTCCTGTTTGTTTTCCAGTGACAAAGAGACCAGCCAAGGGGTGTGCTGTGACTTGTCTGGTCTGGTCTGAGCCAATCACAGCATCTAGAATCTCTTATAGAACTTGTCTGGTTTTGTTTGAAGCTCAAGAGTTCAATCATACACAGGAGGAAGTCAGCTGGGGCATTTCTGAGAGAGATTTTGTTTTCTTAATAAATAAATATGAAGGTGACATCTAACCTGAAGGGTTCCTGCAGGTGTCATACAGGGTAGCAAACCACATGAAGCAATAAGAATGAAAACCCAGTGCAGATTGACTTCATCAACTTGGATCAGACTTTGGGAATCTAATAATAGGTGGCTTGTTCCCAGTGTATTTAGCCCAGTATAATTTGGAAAAAGTTTCCTGGTGTAATACGATTCCCATTGCACAAGGAAGCATAATTATATTAAAATTCAGCGGATATGTCATTTCTTCCAAGAAGATGGGTTCTAGAGATAGGCTACTGCACTATCTTAAGGGCCTAAGGGTCTGGCCTGGTCTTGGTCATACAAACAGCATAAATGTCATTTGGGCTATTAAGTACCAGTGGTCCTGGTTGTGGGAGTTTGGGGAGGGGGTGTCTCCGGCTATAAGGTTCATTTAGATTGCCAGCTACCTCCTGTCTTGGTTGTAAGAGCTTGATAAGGCCTGGCCCAACAGATAATGAAGGTCATCAGGAAATCCATCATTTCCAATTCTCAGCTTTCTGGATGGAAGAACAGGTTTTTTATCTTTCCCAGTCAAGACAGTCCTGTGTGCTTAACATTCCTCGTTTCTCTGGAGATCTGTGGGCTCAAGGATCTTAGTGCTATGCTCTCAGCACTAGCCTTCATCGTTTCATGGTGCCTTGAAGTGGTACCTAGAACTACAGTAACCATATTGTCCAAAAAGACCATAGGATTTTTGTATTGCCATTAGCTCTGACCTCATGACGCTACTTCGTTTAGCATATTCTTAGTAGACCAGGAAAGAAATAATTTCTCATTTCTCAAGCTACTGGCCATCAGCAGCAGCATTTAGCTGGCTTGCCACATTTCCAGAGATTTAGTTGGTAATAGAAAAACTCAAGTACACTCAGCCTCCCCATGACTTACACAGACCATTACACAAGCAAAATCAGCATGGAGTCAGCGAGCTGCATACTTGGGCTCACAGGACATCCGGGGCACAAGATGGGATTAAAGTGGTTGGTGAATCTGTTGCAGAGGAAAAACCCAAGGCTCCAGATGCGTGGTTTCATACCTAGCAACTATTCTAGAAAGAAGGGCCCAGATGGGAAATCCCAGGCTTCATCTCAGTGGACAGAAGCAGACAGGGAAATGCCTGTGACAACCTCCTACAAGGCAGGATAGCCACTGGGGGACAGTCTACTTCCTCCACCCATGGAGCTGCCTCCAAGACAAGTTAGACTGTACCCAGACTTTACCCTCTTGCCCTGTTCAGAGACATGCAGGCAAATCAGGTGTCATGGAATAGCCATGCAAGTCCAACACCCAACTGACAAGGTTCCAAGGTGGCATGGGGAAGGAGCTTAGGTTTGTCGAAGGATAAAAGGTTTTCAGAGGAATGATGTATTCTGTGTGTATTTTCAGGTTTTGCTGAAATGTTTCTCAGTATCTCAGGAGCCTGATTGCAAGGGTGTTTCCCTGCAAACAAAGGCAGCATTGAAGGGCATGCCCAGACACTGGCAAGGACAAACGCCAAGGTCATGAACTCTTGCAGGGAGGCATGTGTAAACACACGCATCCTGTGAGCTCTCAGCAAACAGCAGGCTCACCTCAAAGTCCCCAGTGTGGCACACCAGCACTCCTCTGTCGCTGCCCTTTGGAAGCCATGCAAGTAATTCCCAGCCACCAGAGAGCTTGTCTTGGGCTATTTCTTAAATCCATTTTATGCAGATTTTGCAATGTAAAATTCCAGTAGTAACAGACCTTAAATCATTTCACAGCCTTTGCAGCCTAGAAAGAAAAAGGCTCAGAAAACTGTGAACGCGAATCACAGGTTCCACAGCTTGTTCGATTGTCACCCTTAATCACACCAAGTGGGCGGTATCACAGCTACTTTGGATTTAAATATTTATGTCAATCACCTTAATGTGATTGAATGTCATAGAATTTTTGACAACTGTATTTTATGCTTTTCACAGGCATAAAATTGAGATGGCTAAAATGCAGTCTAGTATCTTTCACAGAAATAGCCTGGCTTCTTTTGAAGCTCAGAGTTCAATTATGCACAAGAGAAAGTCGGATGGGATGGACTAGGTATCTTTGATCTATAGTCCACATTTTAGACCTTTCATTTTACTGGTGAGGTGAATTAACATAAATGGCCCACCCCATGGGTTATGTCCCCATCTCAGTCCTGTGCTATAAAGGGCCCTGGGTGCCTACAGACATGTCAACTGCACAGTCAAGCTCTTCAGTGGCCAGGCTTTGTATAACTTTTAGCCTCAAAAGAGAATGTGTGAACAATGTTCATAAGGTCCAATTTATAAAATTGGAATTTTAGATTTTCTAGAAAGAACTAGCATCTAAGATTCCCAAGGAAGAAAGAGATGTGATAACAAGTCGAGGAGGTAGAGAAGGTGAGGCATGAACCTAGAAGCAAAGTCTTTAGTGACAGTCCAAGTCCACAAGCTGAGTCCCTTGGGAACCCAGCTTTAGAGCTCTCCCTGGAACTCCAGCTACTAGCCTGGTACCCCATGGCCCAGCTTGGAATGCCAACCCATGTCTTATGGTTAGATGCAGGCTGAGTGCTATTTCTGAACCTCCTAGCTACATCAGGAAGAGCTGTCATCCTTAAACTGTGTAGATAAACAAAAACGTGTATTCACGTGATGATATTCCTAGAGAATTCGTTGGCATAAAAGTTTTCAGTGACTCATTAATTAAACAGAGACGCCAGATTGCCTAAGAATGCAGTTTGAATAATAAGGCAAGAACCAATAGAGAGAAACTAGGGAAAGGGGCACCAAGGAAGCTTGGGGTGGCCACGGAGAAACCTTCTGGATTTGAGGTCACACAGTGCCCAGGCACTGTCCTTAGCACCCAGGGCACACCGGAGTCAGAACAAAGCCCCTACCTCCTGTGGCATTCTACTCCCCTGTTTTGTTTCTTGAATACACAGCTGGGCTGTGCCCTGCAATATTCTCCAAAGGCTTGATACAGTAACTCACTGAAAGCCGGGCACTGTCTTACATACCATCCAGTCACTAAGATAGACCATAGGCCGGCTGCCTGTGAGGCTACCTGGCAGAGTGGGCTCCATGGGAACAGCAATGCAGAGTAAAGGAGTGGAGAGTCACGGGATCATGTTCCATTTAACTTTATCTTTTTACATCCATCTCCTTATTTATTTATTTATTTATTTATTTATTTATTTATTTATTATTTAACTATTAGTAGGTAGGGAGGGGAGAGTTAGAATTCGGAGGCTAGGGGACAACGTGCAGGACTCAGTTATCTTCTCCCATCACGTGGGGCTTGAGGATTGAACTCAGGCAGTCAGACTTGGTCATAAGTACCTTCACAGGCTGAACCATCCCATCTGCCCATGTTTTATTTTAGATAAAGAAGTCACCAACAACTCTTCCGGAAAGGTTGCATGTGTACAGGATTCTTAGTGTGCTTGAGAGTGCGAAGGACTCTGTGGTGTAGAGGGGAGGGTCTTTCCCTTTCCGGTTTTCATGATTAGTTTAAAAAGAAACAGGAAGTCCCTTGCTTGGCAAACAATGTTAAATTCCTTTAACTATGGCATAGTTACTGGAAGAAGTAGGCACAGGCTCCTCCCTGCCAAGAACAGTTGTGTGGTTTCTCAGGAATTTTGCTTGACTGTGGTGACAATAAATTAACTTCTGTAGGTGACATAATTCATGCTCATTCCAAATATGAGATAAAGTTCTGCCTTTTATGAAGGTGTGCAGCCTTTATCACATAGTGACTGTTTCTAGGCTCATATTAATCCTGCTTGGATTTTTTTTTATTAAGAATTACAAGAATTGCTTTTAACCATCGCATCTGTAGGGCCCCAGAAAGGCCCACATATATAATCTGCCCAAAAGACCATGTGACTGTTTCGCTTCCCCCTTGGCTTTGCTCCCTGCAGTTCAACCCTCTTGTTTCTCGCGTGGTTAACTATTGTCTTGATTCTGTTTTTATCATTTAGCAGTGAAATGACAGGACAGAACTACGCAGGCTCTTGCTGTGAACAGAAGGATTATAAATGGCCGAGAGAGCTCATGGCTCTTGGTTTGCGAGTGTTCCTAGTCATGCAGGAACAGAGCGGTGGAAGTCTGCATGCATGTGCGTGTG
This sequence comes from Ondatra zibethicus, assembly GCA_004026605.1. Taxonomy (NCBI): domain Eukaryota; kingdom Metazoa; phylum Chordata; class Mammalia; order Rodentia; family Cricetidae; genus Ondatra; species Ondatra zibethicus. Next base: position 325,966 of record PVIU01000218.1, on the reverse strand, counting down.
AAGGGATCGATTCGCCACTAAACGCTGTAAATTTTCATTTTGTGATCAATAGAAATGGCACGATTATGCAGAAGCTCAGCCATAGTATTTAAATTCTTCCCCTCACCTTAAGGAGGGTATCCATCAGAGCGGTGGGGTGGAGTGGTGACATTTATGACACAAATTCTCCAATTAGACACAGACCATCAGACGCTGGGCTGCAGGCTGGCCGCCAGCCTCTCATGTTACAAACAGTAGCAGTGTTCCGTGCTCTTGGACTTCCTTCTGGAGTCTTAGGATGTCTCCCCAGCAGATAGAGCTTAACTGGCACAACTATAAACATTTCAAGCAGGCATGGTGATCCACACCTTTAATCGCAGCACAAGGGCTGAAGAGGCAGACAAGCCTATCTCTGAAGATACTTACAGGTGAATGAAAACGCAATGAGGACAAGATGTTACACCTAGCCTGTCATGTGCCGTGAGGAAGGAGAGGGACAATTACGGGTTCCAAAGATTTTATTAAACCACCACATAAATGTGTCAATGATTGGTCAGGGATGCAGGACAAGGACTCAGGAGCCTTGTTTCTCCAAGCAGTCCTGAACAGGGGCAGAAGTGGGGTTTGTAAGCACAAACATTGGTTGCCAAGTTACAGCTACAATTTTCACCAGTCAGGATTTAGAAATTAGGGGATTCCTTGAGTGCTCCATTGTTGTCAACTGATATACAATGCAAGCCTTTTAGTCCAACCAATCATATTCATTTCTTCCTATTGTTGTTAGGAAAAGCCATGGTATTTCTAAAGAACTGAAGATGCATAGTGACTATTTCTATGGTTTAGGGAGGAGGTGGATCAGCCATCAGAAAGTTTTCAGCTCCCCTAGGGCTTGGAAACCTGAACTTTCTTTCGCTCTTCCAGTAAAATGGAGTCTGAAGTGAAAATGTCACTGCTCAGGCTTTTACCTGCTCCCTTCAGTGACTGATCCTAGGTCTGGGTGAGGAGAAGGTTTGTTGTAGATATGAGGTGAGCACAGCCAGAAGCAGACTAAATGTGGCCAGCAGACTGAATTGGGCCATGAGAGGAGAAGGGGAAGGAAGAGAGAGGAAGTGAAGAGAGAGGGGAAAAAGAAAGGCACCAAGGACTGAAAGGCCAAGAGAGAAACCGGGAGCCAAGCAGGTATGTTGCCAAAATGGATGATTTAAAAAGGATCAGAAACTGGGGGCAGGGAAGCAGAAGCCCGCCCCTGGGAGGGAGACAGATAAGATTGGGGGTGGGTTGAGAAGTACTGGGAAGAGCCAAAAGTACTGAGTTGGACTTGTTTCTTTGAGACCTAACAATAGGGAGAAAGAAGATGGGCATGTTTGTACTTCATATTAAGAACTGAATCTGTGTGCCCATATTCTAAATAATTCAGCTCGTACACAGTACAAGTCATTTGTTCTGAGTTCTTTAACCTAGAGGGGACCTACACAGACCCTCAGAAGAGTTTGAAGGCCATGGCCTTGGGACTGTGATGAACTGCTGCTACACAGAGACAAACGATAATGAAGAACACGATCTGCCATTTCCTTGCTCAGAGGTAACCTTTTACCCTTGCTGGCCAGATAGTCTGAATCAGTAAGCTCCAGGTTTGGTGAGAGAGTCTGCCTCAAAAATAAGAAGGAGAGCCTCAGAGGAAGATACCTTCACACACATGCACAGGTATGTCCACATGCACACAACATACATGCACACATGTGCAGGTACACAGATGTGTATATGCTTTGTAAACCAGCGACTTATATGACTAGAGGTTTGGATACATCTATGACAATAATAGGCTTCTTTAGAGTAACAGAACTTATAGAATAACTCTCTCTATATATATATTGATTTATTATATACATATGTATGTATATGGATTTATTAGAATGATTTGCAGGCTGCTAATCCAACAATGGCAGGCTGTGAATATAAAGTTCAAGAATTCAGTAGTTGCTCAGTCTACAAGACTGGATGCCTCAGCTGGTCTTCAGTATATTCTGGAAACCCAAAGAAGTAGGCTCTAATACCATTGAAGGAATGGATGTGCTATCAGGGTGAGGGTAGGCATGCAAAGAGCAAAACTTTCCATCTTCCATACCCTTATATAGTCTTACAACAGAAGGCATGACCCAGATTAAAGGTGTATCTCCTTGCCTCAAGATGTGGATCAAAGGTGTGTGTCTTCTTGCCTCAAAGGTCCAGACTAGAAGTGGACCACCAACTTCAAACCAAGCAAAAACAAACAAACAAACAAACAAAAAACCCTCATTAGGTGTGCCCTTCATTTTGGGCTATTAGTTCCAGATGTAGTCAAGTTGACCACCAAGAATAGCTATCACAAGTTCACCCCTTGTCAACTTGATCCATAAACATATCTCCTTATAGCATGATTAATTTCAAATGAAAACAATAGTCAGGTCATAATAATTCCTAAAACATAATATAACTACCCCATGTATGGTCATAAAATCATTATATATTTAACTAGGTCATAATTATGCCTAACATGATATAGCTGTCCCTTGTACAAACTACTTTCTTAGTCAATGGTCTATTGCTGTGAAGAGACACCATGACCACAACAACTCTTATAAAAAAAATTAGCTGGGGATAGCTTACATTCAAAGGTTTAGTCCATTATTGGCATAGCAGGTAGCATGGCAGCATACAGGCAGACATGGTGTTAGAGAGGTAGCTGAGATTTGGATTTTGTAGGTAGCAGGAAGAGAGAGACTGGGGCTGGCTTGAGCATTTGAAACCCCAAAGCCCACCCCAGTGACATACCACCTACTCCAACAAGGACACACTTCCTAATCCCTGTCAAATAGCACCATTCTCTAATGACAAATCTGAGTTCATGGGGACCATTCCTATTCATACCACCACAATGGCCATGGGAGAGTTGTATTGAAAGAAGTTCAGAAAATGTTTGTGGCAAAGGAATATGGCCAATGCATCCAACAAGGAAACCACTCCCAAATTCCTTAGCCTGTCAGCTGTGAAGTGAAGATGCAGAGGGACTTTCAGCTGTGGCATTCTATGCCCTACATATGTGTGGCATCATGTATTACGGGGGAGAAAATGAAAATGAGGGGAGAAAATTCTCTATGGAAGACACTTCTATTAGGGTGATTCTCATTGTAAGAACAAAATACCCAATAGTAGTTTACCTAGTAAATCCATTAACCAGTCACTGAGTGGTGGGCAGCTTAGGACGTGAATCAGCATCTTCATGGTATCTCTCTGTTGAGTACTTCCATGATTGGCTCTTCTTCCCATCATGGGTATCCAAAGGTTTGTGGATATTCAAGCATTGTATTCTCCTATCACAAGGTTCAAAGGAGGAAAGGGAGTAGGCTCCTGGGCCTTTTACACAGGCAGACACTCTTAGAGGATCCCAGAGAACTCCACTGACATCACACTGGACATACTCAGTCATTCAGGCACCTTCAGTCTAGAGTGCACAGAGATTAGCAGTGATCTGGCCTCTCATGCACCTTGAGATCTGAACAAAGTGGAAGTTTTACCAACAGGGAAGTAAGGGAAAGTGATGCCAGAAATAGTCAATAGTATCTGCCTCAACCTGAGAACTGCATCACCCGGGAGCTACTGTGAGCAGGTCTGTAGCCAAACTTGAAAACAACCATACTATCCAGAATCTCTGCTGCTGTGCCCTGCCTTGCAAACCTGACTGCACATAGGAAGAAAGTGTGTTACGGAGGGGGTGGTGTTCCACCCCATGGTAGGATGCCGTAGCTCAGTGTTCCAGTGTTCTGTTCTCATATTTTGTCTCATACTTCTGTTCATTGATTTCAGTCTGCTGTGTGTCCTCTTTAATTGTATCAACAAACTTACTAGAAAATGCATTAGATTTTGTGGGGGGTGGGGGCAGGCAGTGGGTTAGTATAGTATAACCCTTGCAAAGAAATGGCCCAACAATGACTGTATTCAGATTTATTTATTAATTCAAAACTTTCTCTTATTAAATGCTAGCATGCTGAGGAAACACACAATTTGACAGGAGGCTTCTTTTATTGCATGCAAGCTAATGTTTTAAACATCATTTCAAAATTTGATTTGTAATTTTAAAATTGCTATTTTCCTAGGCCAGCTTTGGAGTACTATCAAAATTCTCAAGTTTTATCAGGAGAAAACAAAACCTCTACATGAGAGCTAGTACAAGAAAAGTATAAATGTTTGAAGGACATGCTTTTTTAAAAAATCAAGATAAAAATAATTTTACTGATTCTTATGAACGAAAGAATTCTCTACTTTCAGGGCACATAGTACCTGCTACATACAACATAAGAATGCTAGTTTGAGTGGCTGGAGAGATGACTTAGTAGTTAAGAGCACTGGCTGCTCTTCTAGAGGACCTGGGTTCCGTTCCCAGCACCACTTGACAGCTTACAACTTTCTGTAACTCCTGTTCCAGGGGATCCAATGCCCTCATGCAAACATGCATGCAGGAAAAACACCAATGTACTTAAAATAAAAGTAAATAAATAATTTTTATAAATAATGCTGGGTCAAAAAGTTTCACTTCTTTTTATGCTTCTAAAGTATTAGTATAAGTTGTGGTTAATATGCAATAATTATACATATTAATTATGTATAGCATGGTATTTCAACACTTGTGCAGACTGTGTATTGGTTACACCAAGGCAGTTAGCATTTTCATTTCCTTCTGTACTCATGTTGGACATCTTTGCATTCTCCTCTACCACTGAAGATGCTTGCATCTCAAGATCTTTGTGGAGTTCAGTCATTCCACTGCGCTGTGGAACACTACAGCTCAGTCCTTCCATCCACTGTCCAATCTCCCCCATTGCACTCTTCACCCCATTCCCAGTTTCTAGTAATTGCTATTCCTTATTAAGGTCAAATTTCTTTTCAGCTTCCAGGTACCAGAGGACCTAGAGTATCTTTCATTCTGTGCTGACATTTCTTTCGGTATAACATCCTTCGGTTTCGTCCTTATCTCTGCAGATGATAAGGACTTCATTTTCAATAGCGGAGACTATAGAAGGCGTGCATCCCTCAGGTCCTTTATCCATTCAATGGTTGGTAGATAGCTGGCTTTATTCCACGTTAGCTGTCCTCAACAGTGCTCTAGCGTGGAAGCGGAGCTTCTCTCTGACACACTGCTTTCACTTCCTTTGGGGGATACCCGGACCAAATGGTAAAATTTACTACTGGTTTTTGAGGAGGCTCCATACTGCGCGCCATGACTCTCCCAACTTATATTGCTGTCGACTTTCGCCAACTTATGCAGGTCTGTCTTCGAGACCTGAGATTTGAAGACCTTAAAGAATGGGGCAGACTAGAGTCTAAGGCTTGCTTCAGTTTCAGTGCGCTTTTATACACAAATGCAGCAAAGAAAGCAGTGATCCAAGGAACCTTGTCTGAGTTCTGAAAAACATGATCAGAAAAACATGCAAATAAATGTCAGTAAGCACATACTAAATATTAACAGAGTGGCCCTTTCCGAGACCTTTCTCGGGACAGACCAATTTAAACCCAAAGTTTGAGATATATTTCAGATTATATCTGGGAAAGCACAAAAGCAAGGTAGAAGGCCATATCCAGATTCAGGTACACTGAGGACAGCACTCAGCATAGCTTTTCACTAAGTTGGGTTCTATAGCTATGCTCTGCCTCCAACAAGAAAAAACAGGTCTTAGAAACTGAGTGTAAATGTTTGTCACAAGAGGCATGAAATCACATGCAAGAGCAATCCAGGAAACAAAACACGCTTGAGATAAAAGGCCCTCTGCCTTTGTCCCTGGAGCCTCTCTCACAGCTCCCTAAGGCATTGCTCATCACGGCTCATTCTTTTTATTTTTATTTATTTTTTTCTAATTTTTTTATTTAAAAGTTTTTTTTATTTTACATACCAACCACAGTTCCCCCTTCCTCCCCTCCTCCCACTCCAACACCCTCCCCCACATCCAATCTCCCATCTACTCCTCAGAAAGGATAGGGCCTCCCATGGGAAATCTACAAAGTCTGGCATATAAAATTGAGGTAGGACCAAACACCTCCCTCCTGTATCTCAGTTAAGCAAGGTAACCCTCCATAGGGAATGGGCTCCAAAAAGCCAGTTCATGCACTGGAGATAAATCCTGGTTCCACTGTCCCATAGACTACCCAAGCCACAGAATTGTCACCCATACTCAGAGGTCCTGGTTTGGTCCTATGCAGGTTCCCCAGATATCAGTGAGCTCTCACTAACTTGGGAGGGGTGTTGGAGAAGTTCGTCTGTTCATTTTTGGCTGCCCAGAACCAAAATTATCACTCAGAAACTATCTTATTTGCAATACTATTTGGCCAATGACTCTAGTGTATTCCTAGCAAGTTCTTACATCTTAAATCAACCCATTTCTATTAATCTGTGCATCACCACAAGGTTGTTTCAGTGGGTTCCAGCAGAGGTGTCTGTCCCCAATGATAGAGACATGGCTTCTCCCTGACTCTGCTTACTTTTCCCCAGCATTCAGTTTAGTTTTCCCGCCTATCTCTACTCTGCCCTATCACAGGTCAAACCAGATTTTTATTCATTAACCAATAAAAGCAACATATACAGAAGGACTTCCCACATCAGAGGAAGATGAAGGGGAGAAGGAAGGATGAAGGGGAAGGGGAAGAGAGCATGAGGGAACAGGATGATGTTGGGAGAGAGACAAAGAGGGAGAGCAAGGAAAGAGCTATCTTTATAGAGGGAGTCATTGTAGGGTTAGAGAGTTTATCTGGTGCTAAGGAAACTCCCAGGAATCCACAATGATGCCCCCAGCTAAGACTCCTAGCAATAGTGGACTGGCCTTCCCCCTTTAATCAGATTGATGACCACCCTAATTGACATCATAGAACCTTCATCCAGTAACTGATGGAAACAAAAGCAGAGATCCACAGCTCAGCACTGGGCTAACTCCAGTCAAAGAGGGGAAGGGGGGATTATATGAACAAAGGAGTCAAGATCATGATAGGGAAACCCACAGAGACAGCTGACAGAAACAACTGACCCAAGCTAGTGGGAGCTCACTGACTCAGGACATGGATCATTCTTTTGGCCTTGTTCTGACATCTTTGTTGGCCTTTGATATTTATTTACTTTTATTTTTGCCTTTTCAATGCTAGCCATTCTGGAAGGTAAATAAAATGTAGATTTTGAATGTAGTCATGAGGAACAAGCTATAAAGGTTTGAGGAGATATGCTTATTGTTATTCAGTCATTGCACAGCTTGTACACACTTCAAAACATAGGACATGCCACACATAAGTACAGTTTCTATGTATCATTTAAACATTAATATTAAAAATAAAGTTAAATAAATAAATTTGATTTAGATAATAATAAGAATAAAATGATGTTAATATAGTGTTATTTAATTACGTATTGTTTATCTTATGTGTGTGTGCTGAGTATGGGTCTGTGCACCTCATGTGCATTCATGGAGGTCAAAAGAGGACATCAGATCCCTGGAACTGGAGTAACAGATGGCTATGATATCATGTAGATGCTGGGAACCAAACCCAGCAGTAAGTGCTTAACCACTGAGCCCTCTCTCCGGCCAGACCTTGGAAAACCTGGACTCATTTTTGTAATTTTCTTTTTTCTATTTTGTATCTTGGTATGATTCTAGAGTGCCAAGAAAATTTTTCACACATCTATTAAAAATAGGATTACTCCCATTTAGAGATGAAAGAAATGAGTTTCTGAAGGACGAAGTGGCTCCTCTGAGGTCATAGAATGCCAGCGATGGAGTAAGGGATCAAGTGAGACTGTCACATCCATTGTGGCGCATGTTGGCGCCTGTCATGCTGAAGCCCTGCTGCCCATGATGGAAGTCACAGGCTGAGCATAATCAGATTGAAGAAGAACCTAGCAACAGGGGTGCATTCTCTTTCAGAAATACTCTCCACGTCCCACACAGCATTTGAAAACAGCCCACTTTCAAGCTGCTGCTACGGAGAGCTGGTGTACAGGGGCTGTAGTGTGAGCCAGCCCACTGCTACCTCACGATCTAAGCGAGGCCTCCACAAACAGCTTGCCACCCTCCCAGCTACACTCATGGATCAGAGACGCTGTCTGGCAATTAGGCAATTTCATGGTTTTAATGTGAAATGACGCTCTGGCAATTGATGGGTGATGTTTGTTAGTCCTCCCAGGAAAGGCGGCACTGAAAAGACTCTTGTTATAAAATACAATGCATTTAGTACCAGATTTGTGACACCATCGAGATTTTCTTTCCTTTCTTCTTACAACAAATTTGTGGAATTCCTCCCGGGTTTGCTCTGAGTGAAGTCTTACTAATTTACCCAGCGGAGGTATATTCTCCATAGACAGATACCTAGCGAGAGCTCACACCTTAGCTACCCTGATTCCTGCTCTAATACCAATGCAATCCCAGAATATTGTCCAGGGGCTCTCTGGAAGTGGTCAGGCTGAGCACGTTTAGCAATGATTGGAAACAGGCTGGAGCCAGGGCTTGGCCAGCGGACCTTGTGGCAGTGCAGAGCAGTGCTCATTCCCTGCTGCAAAGGACCCTGGTATTTATCCTGAGCTACCCCTTTCCCAGAGGTAGGTCAATGGTCTATCCGGGCCACACATACACGTCTCAAAGGATGATCCTTGCAAACCTCCTGAGACTGGGACAGGATGGTGAGGGGGAAATCAGCATCTCAATGGCTCTAAACAGCTTCTTGTAGCTGGGCAGCTTCCTGAGGTACCAGCATGGCTGAATTTTGGACTATCCATGGGTGACCTTCACTGCTACCTCCCTCACAGGGCTCACTTCTCTTCTCCCCGGGCTACTGCATCTTATTTTAACCCTGGTTTCTTTCTCTGCCCAGTGAGCTTCTCAGGATCTAGAGCAGTGGTTCTCAACCTGTGGGACACAAACCCTTTGTGGGCAAACATCACTTTCCCAGGGGTCAACTAAGACCATTGGAAAACCATAATATTTATATTATGATTCATAAACAGCAGCAAAATAACAGTTATGAAGTAACAACAAAAATATTTTTGTGGTTGGAGGTCACCACAAACACGAGAAACTGTATTAAAGGGTCTCAGTGTAGGAAGGTTGAGGTTCGCTGATCTACACCAATGAGCACCAATAGGGAATGAGAGGGACAGAAAACTCACAGGCACACCCAGGCTGGAATCTCTTTTTCTTTCTCATCTTTCTGTTTCACAGAGAAATTCCTTCTGTCTCCTCATGACTTATTCACCACGTATGCCTCTTCTGTCTGTCTCTTCTCATCTTCTTTACCTGTGCTCAAGCTTTCTTCAGGGCTATTGCAAAAGTTAATAGCTCTTGGGATATTTTAAGTTTGATGATGGCTTATTCAATGAAACAATATTCTCTTCCTTAAGGGACTCGAGGTCCTGTGAGAAGTGTGTGAGTGTGTGGAAACCAACAGGCCATATGGGGACATTTCTTTCTTTCTCCATGTGTGGGACTTATCCTTGGGAAATGGAAGTCTGTGGCGTGTTCTCTTTCCCTTAGCCACAGTTACTGGCTACACTTCAGATGGTGGCTGCAGCTGCAGCCTGAATGCAAGAAAGAGGATGACTTTGAGCAGAGAACACAGCCCACCTGGGTTTGGCATGCAGCACAAACGCAAAATGACTAATCTTGTCCAAAACCTCTGGAAGCTGCTTGTAGCATCAAGTCACATTTTGTTTTGTTTTATGGTGACAGCACAGGTACTGATGAGAGTAAGGTGGAGAGAATGACATGCTTCCCATTGAATAACCCCGTGGAGAATTTCCAAACTGCAGCTTCAGCTCACTGAGGTCGGGAAGGTGGGCTGGCACCAGAGAACATTTCAGATGCTAAGCGTCTCCGCTCTCTTCAGTGTCAGGCAGGAACAGTGGCGTCAAATCAATCATGGGGCTGCCTGCAAGCCCCTCCTCTCACATTTTGTCCTTCACTAGTGAGCTTGGGGACAGGGACACCAGTCTCTTCTTTACTGATGTGATGGGAGAGAGGGCGGGTCTTTCTTGAATCATTCTTAGTACAGCAGAAACCACGCTGTACCCTGAAACAGCCTATCGAAGAGTGCAGGGGAGCAGAAGCCGAAGACAGCACTGAGGCCTCTGGGTGACAAGGACGGGGTGCACGTCTTCACCAGTGGCTCTCAGTTCTTCCCGCCTTACCCGGCTAGATAAAAGCTCTGTACGAGTGCTGTACCACCCTTCACATGCCTCCCAGCATCAAATGCACCCTAGGAATCTCCCTATCCTAGACTCTTAACACACCGGATATAAGGAAAATGCTTTCTCTCTCAAATGGTTAATCAAAATCTTTAGTTATTATTTTCTTTTAAAAAAAATCCTAGAACCAGCTATTGTCTAAGAAGACTGACAGTAAGGGCGTGGATTCCTTTTGAGGAAACTCTATGCCCTGTCTTCATCCGATGTATGGTTCTAGTCGAACTACTGTTTCAGAAAGGATAAGAAAGGTACAGCTTTGTTTGAGGCAGCAAACTCACAAACAACTCAAAAACAGGAAACATAAACATCCCTTTCAATCATGTGTAAGCAAACCTCCATCAGGTAGCTCTCGGAATCATCAGACTTATCTTAGGCCCCGAGATGGCTGTGATCAGAAAAGGGGAGGTGGGGGAATTCTGTGTTCTGCATAGCTCCGTAAGAGCCTGCTCGCCAGAACTGAATGCCCTCAGCTAGTCCTAGGGAGCTCGGGGCATGAGTGCTCTCGGTGAACCCAGGAGGAAACGCCGTCATAAACACCCAGGAGTGGCTGTGCTGTTTCTCTTTGGTCGGTTTCCCAAGGCTGCAGCTAACAGAGCTGCAGTTGCGCCTCGGGAGGCACATTAACAGCCCAGTCCAGAGGGGCTGTACCCAGAACCTCTGCTTCACACAGTATACTCGTCAAATGCTTAACGCTCTTCTAGAGCAGTTTTGCCCAGGGTGATTTCCAGTCTTCAGGAATAAACACTGGAATAGACACCCACTTCTTTCATGAGATAGGCTGGATATATACAGCCTATGCTAGTCTTAAATTTACAATCCTCTTGCTTCTGTATCTAGAGACTTAATCCAAAGGATTTATTCAGCTGTATCTCAACGAAAGGCACATTTTAATAGAAATAAAGAAATAAAATACACCGTAGGGAGAAGAAACAATCAATAATTTAAAATGTTTATTTTCTGCATTGTAAGAAAAGTTAGCATACTCTACTAAAAAGTTGATACATGTAAGAACTACTGGCCTATAACTCCTGCTTTAGAGGACTATAGAGGTAGGAATTTCCCCGAGAGGATGACTTTGTCAATGAAATTACAAACAGAAATTATGGAAGAAATGATCTCCCAAGAAGCGACATTGTCCAGCTATGTCCCTGGATGCCTCATCATTCAGGAAAGTTCCTTATGTAGTCTGTGTGCTGGGGTTCAGCAATCTTGCTGGCATTTCTATAGCACTTATTTTCTACAGCGACTTGAACTTTATCCATTCTGGACCTTTTCAACATTCCTGTCTAGTGAAATCCTACTTTGTTGACCACCAACATCTCTGCTGAGTTTCCTGTGATTCGGAGCAAGATGGATTCTTTCACTCGAGATAATAATTCCACAGCACTGTCCTCTAGACTTATCTCACAGTATAATCCCCTGTTTCATAGTGTGATGTACTGGCTTTTTTCATCTTTTTATTTTGTTTTGTTTGTTAGTTTGTGTGTATGTGGGTTTTTTTTTCCTTTCTCTGTCTACTAGACTCTACCTTCCCAGGGACAGGAATTAGGTATTAGACATATGTCTGCTTAGTGCCTGGCATCAGACTTGGCAAAGAGAAGTTATAAAAAGCCCATCGACTGTGTGACAGCTATAGGCATCATTGCTGCCCTGCCATGCCTGGGCTAGCATGAATGGTCTAGTGATATAGGAACATGGATTATACTTAGATCTATGTAGGATCATGTATACAGGTACTGCACAGCATTGCGCCTATCAACATAGTTCATGGGTGAAGACATATAACATGTTTGAGAACTATTTGTCTTGGTAATTCCACAGTGAAAAGGAAATTTGAGGCTCTTTCTTAGTTGCTGGGGTGTGTCCTTGTTGGAGGAGATATGTCACTGGCAGTAGGTTTTGAGGTTCCAAAAAGTCCCCCCTCCCTTTGACTCTCCCCCCACCTGTGTATCAGTAAAGCTGTCAGCTACTACTCCAGCACCATGTCTATCTGCCACCACACCCCCACCATGATGAAAATGGACTCGTCCTCTGAAACCGTAAGCAGCTCCCAATGAAATGCTTTCTTTTATAAACTGCCTTGGTCATGGTGTCTCTTCACAGGAATAGAGGAGTGACTAAGTGAATTGCCTTGTACATCTGGCACACAGCATAGCAGTGACCCCTTGTTTACTTCTGAGCCATCTCCTAAATTAGGTTAAAATCAGAATTTTTATAACTTCCCCATTAAGACACATAACACATGATTGTATCGTCAAATTTGGGTAGTCCATAAAATTTTGGATGCAAAATAAAAAATTATTTTTTTCTGTCAAAATGTTAAGGTCATATAATAAACTAGAATTTCAAGGAAATTTTTAAATTTGAACTGTACTTTTCTAATTTTACATTTTTTAAATGTGAGGTAAGTATAGACCTATTGAAAAACAAAGAAAGGAGAAGAAGGGGAATATTTTAATTGAATTTACAGACTTTCATTGCTACTGTCTCCCATTTGTTATCAACAATGGTATTTTGTCATTTGTCAGGTCCCTGTGAATATCTTTTTTCTTTTTATTCTATGAGTCAAAAAAGAAGTTTTCTTCAGGGCATACAGGGTAAGCTGTAATAACACATTTGATAGCTCTAAATAATTCTCTTCTGTCAGTGCACACAGAGAATGTTATTCATGGGAAACTCTTTGTATGGGCCCTGAAAATAGCCAATAATTCACCCTGTCAGCTTTTGATAACTCCACATTTCAATTCTACATGAAGAAATATAGGACTGAGCCTAGCAGTTTTAAAAGCGATGACCGAAGATGATAAACTCTCATGGTTCTGGCAATGAGACTGCAAATGATTACAGCGACACTTATTTCTAATCGCGCAATGTCAATGTATGCCTCAGTTGCTGGTGCTAGATGTATTTGTCTAAGAATTAGATGATAATTTAATGATCACTTCAGACCTCCAATCCCATCTCAGGGGCACCTGAAGCCCGGAACAGCCGCTGAGTGGCGATGCTTCACACCCAGTGCCTACGCTTTCTTGTCTACTTGTCTTCTTACTTTCCAAGTCTATTCCTAAACACCTTTAGATGTTTGAGAATAGCTCTCTGGGTGATAACTGCATGTGCCAAAGTGGCTTTCATCTTGCCCCTGCTCCCATCATTGCTTCCTTCAAGCCTCAGATGAAATGTCCTCTTCTTTGAACAGCCCCCTCACCACCTCCGGCAGAATACTCTTTGTCTATGTGACTGAATTGGCCCAGGTGTTCTCAGAGAGCCCTGCCTTACTTAGGAGACTCTGATCTGAAACTCTGCAAAGTTCCCAAATGAAATGCACAAACTTCCGTTGCCTGGACTATGTTCCCCATCCCAGCAAGGCTTCTAATTCCAAAAACTGTGTTATATATTGGTGACCACTTGCTCCTTCCCAACTTCACCCACCATAAGGCATATGGGAACATTCCTCTCCATGTACGATACTTATCCAAGGCACAGTTAAGTTTTCAGAAACTGCAGGTGGGTTCATGTTTCCTGTGATACACACACACACACACACACACACACACACACACACCTTGTATTTTCTTCTTAGTCTACTATCTAATGTAATGTCCGTGCATGCCTTGGACAGTGGGTTAGTTCATCTACAGATTTCTTGGGGGCTGGTGCTTAGTCTATGCTTCCTCACCTCCAGACACCCTAGCATGATGGTGGAATGTATTTAATGACTATCCTTGAATGTATTCTTAAATGACAAAAATTATGGAATCGAGACTAGAGAAATGTTATCTTGGACATTTATTTTTAGATTTTGTAGATTCTTATTCTTTGTTTCTTTGTCTCTGTCGGTCTCTGTCTCTCTGTGTGTGAGCCAGCCAGTGAGACAGACAGACAGCCTAGACAGCCAGCCAGACACACACACAGAAAGAGAGATAGAGAAACAGAGACAGAGAGATGGAGAGACAGAGACACACACACACAGAGAGGGTCTCATTGTATAGCCCAATCTGGGCTTAAACTTGTGACCCTCGGACCTCTAACTCCCGAGTGCTGGGATTTTAAGTATGTGCCGCCACACTCAGGTAGGTTTCTTGTGTCTACTCCCCACTGAGCCAGTTTTCTAAAAATTGGTTCTGATGTAAATAGAAGGCCTATTCCTGAAAGTGAAACACTATAGCTAGAACCAGTGATGTGCTGACCCATATTAATTTATACGATTGACACGAGTCCTATATTGTTACTCATAGAACCAGAGGCGACGGCTAGTGGCGCATCACTCTGTAGTATTCCACCATAGAACCACAGAGGGAGAGAATTATTTCAATAATGGATAATAGTAAAATACATTTACTATTTTATTTTTATTGACAATATTTCATTTTGATGATTTATTTAGTTATAAATAATATATTTTAAAAGCACATGTATGTAATTATTACTTTTCAAAATGTCTGAGAATTTAATAGTTTTTCAGCACCACACTGGGAAGCACTTGTTTACTCAAGATGCCTTCAGTACCCAGATCCTCCCACACACAGCCTCCACGTTAGTTAGGACCGCTGGACCCACGCCTTGCTAGCATTGCAATCGCATCTGCCCACTGTTTGACTGAAACCACTAACTGCTCTGGTTAACAGCAGAGAACTGCAGAGTTTGTAAGAAATGGTGATAAAGTGTCAGACGGTCACAGAGTTCTATAACTCTTAACGCAGGGCCTTTCCTGTGTGTCTTGAGCTGTGGGGGAAGAGCCGGCTTAACTTTCCCGTCCTGCCACATCTGAGTTCACTGCCTCTGAAGTTCAGCTTGATTCCAATCATTCATTTTTTTATATAGTTATATTTCCTGTCTTGCACACCCCTTCTCCATCTTCCTCATTGCACAAACTTTTAAGCTACATTTCATATAAAAATCCTCTCTTTTCATTGGGATTAAAGGGGTGGTTGCTCATCCCTGCCTTCCCTTCTGCTCCCATCACGGCACACTAAATGTGTCCTTTCTTAGCTACACCAAAACTCTCCCATGGAGCCTGGATTTTGATGGTTCTCTGGTCTAGACTGCCCACTTTTAATGAACAGGATACATATACAATTTCATTTTTGTTCGCATTTCACTCACTGAAGGATTTTGTTACTCTGTGTGAATGTCTTTCCATGACTTCAGGAATGGAACACTGGTGATGAATGGATTGGAACGTACAGAGTCATGCACGTAAATGGCAACATGGGAAATGATCGCTCTGCCTTAGAGCATCCTTCCTCTTTAAGGAGCAGTGACATTGTCGATGACACCTCCACGTCCCTGGGATTAGCCTTACAACTTTGTACATTATCCGTACGTGAGGTCCTATATTGAAATTATGCCAAGGCACATTCTCAGAAATTTGCAATGATCATGCACTTCCTTTTATGTCTTGCAAGTAAGCATATGACACATAAACAAATTCCAGTCACTTTATGCACAAAGAGAAGGGAACAGCTCCTCAGTCGTCTCCTTGAGAACAGAAGCGACCAGCAGACCATTTCTGTGTCGTTTTCCTCAGGTGTCATCCTTTGACTCCCGATGCCCATCAGTGTGCTTTGTAAACTCTTTCTGACTCAACAACATTTCCTTGAACAGTTCAGTATTGAGAACATACAATATTGACATCCCCGAAGTTCGATTCTGCATTTTGCCCAAGCAAGTAAACATACGTGCAACGAGGCTGATACATTCTATGCAGCGAGAGCAAGCATGTTTGGTTCAGAGAAAAGGAAGTGAGACTGCAGTGGAGAAAAACCCTTTCTGGAGAGGTTCTTTTCAGATTTTTAACAAAAGTTTTATAGAGTTTTAGAGCTTCCTCGGTCCTTTTCGGAAAGCACACTCATCATTTTCCCTCCTGCTTTCTCTCTTCAGAAACACCTGACCCCGCTTAGTTCACTTAATTAACAGCTCTCTAAATAGACTGAATTCACCACCTTCGGGGTGAGACAGTGGGCACAGAGAGCCCGAGGCTCCTGGCAGAGTGGCGGAGGCATCAAATCACACGCTTATGCTCAAGAAATGGAGCAGACTCAAGTGCCAATGATAGGCCAAAGATGGGGCCACTGGGCACAGGGAAGAGAGGGGGTGGGGAGGAAGCGAGGCTCCCTTCTCCACAACAGAGAGGCTGGTTGTGAGAAACCTATGTATGAATGCCAGCCAGGGGTACAGGTCCAGTCAGCTCAGAAACCAGAACAAGTGACATTAGGAAAGTCATCTTACTGGAATTTTTAAAAACAGCCCTTTCACCTTGCTGAAATGTAAGTGTCCAGCCCATGAGCCTTGGAAGTATGGAATATATAGACAATAGGGTTTTTTTGTTTGTTTGTTTTCTGCTTTTTTCAAGAAAAATCAAACAAGTCAACTGAAGATTAACTAAAGCCTTCAAACCAGTGTGTTTCCTGGGCCTGTGGTAGCACACTCTTATCTAAAGAACCAGCAGCCCGCTTCTAAGGATGTTGCTGCCAATGATAAATTGTGAGAAGCAAGGCAAGTGGGGCAAAGCTTCTGGGGGGCTTACTGAATTGGTGACCATGTGCTTATGGAGATCAGTTGCATCTTTCATGCAGTTGAGATAACAGCAGGGCAGTTACCCTGGAAGGTTGAATTGTTCGTGAAGATAAATCACAGATTTTTATCAGCTATTTATGCCCTTTCTCTATTTATCTGATGCTTGACCAACAAGAGCCAATTGGAGGGGAAAACAATATATTTTTAAAGGTGGATTCCACCATTGGCCAAACTTTGGATGTGGCTTATGACTCCTTGTTCTCATGCTGGCCTCTCAAAGCATCCTGGTGACAGCTCCAGCTGTGACTCCAGCCCAGGGACAGGGCGGCCTGGGATGATTTAACCTCCAATTATTTCCTAGTCACCTGCCGTGGAACAAGTCTGATGCCACATAACCTGTCTCCAAGCTCAACACCAAGCACAAAGCTTTGACCGGAAATGGAGACCAGTAAAGGCAAGAAGACATACATGTGTTGCAGTGTGGCTGAGACATACTGACTGGCTGGACAGTCCTAGCCTAAGAGCAGGGACCTTAGGAAATGGAGATCTTCACTTCATAATAAGAGCAATGGAAACTTGGAGTAGTAAAAGTCAGGCAGTTTACATTATGATGTTGAAAAGTTGGGTGTCAGCCCAGAATGGCAGGCACTCTAGTTGAGTGTAGAAAGCAGCCTTAGTAGTCCTGAACACAAGACTCCATCTCTCTCTTTGCAGTCTGAGTAATCAGGATGAGGGTTCAATCCTACAGGTCATCTAGGTGAGTGGATCTCTATCTTCCTAAAGCTGCCACCCTTTAATACGTTCCTAATGTTGTGGTGACCCCAACCACAAAATCATTTCATTGCTACTTCATAACTGTAATTTTGTTATGAGTCATAATGTAAATATCTGATATGCAGGCTATCTGATATTTGAACCCCCAACAAGGGGTCACTACCCACAGGTTAAGAACTGCTGGTCCAGGTCTTAGCTTTCCCTCTGTTGCTTTTTGTCTTTTCCTCAACAAAAACCATTCTAGGGTTTATCTCCGTGTTTTGCATCCTGCTTTTAATGACCTTGCAGGCAAGCCTGGCTGTTGGTGGATTTGTACTATAAGCTTATATTTGGAAGCATGTGTGTGTTAGGGGGAGGTAAGCTTAGCAGAGTTGGGGGAGGGGAATAGGAGGTAAGCAGTGGTATGTGTTATGTAGCAAAGTGCCTGCCACGTAATAAGTGCTATACATGGGTGAGAGATAGCAGCGAATTTATTAATTACCGTATATAACTTGCATATCCCTTATCTGAAATGCTTCCAATCTTACATCTTGTCAAGTTTGAATATTCAAATTTGCTTTAATTAATTTATGTGGTAAGTATAAGCGTGGTAGATGCACAGGTGTGTTGGGGGATGCACATACCTGTGGAAGCATGCATGGAAGACGGGTAAAGTTAAAATAAGGAGACAGTGAAAATATATAACATAGTGGTGACACACAGGTGTGCCTGAGCCAGTCAAGAAAACTTAAGTCAAGATTTTTTTTTTTAATGAATTCTTTTGGTTTCTGTCAGGGTCAGGTTCTGGAGTCCCAGCATAACCGTTCTGTCTCTCCCAGCTCTCTCAGCACCTCATTGTTCTTGGCAGGCTCACCGGAGGACATTCTGGCTTTTCTCTGTAGGCACTGGGATTACAGTTCAAACAGTGGCTCAAGAAACTGCAGGTTTTACATTATGAATTGAGATGTGTTATAAGCGGCAGGCTTCAGAAGAAATCAAGGGAATAAAAGGCCACATCTTTTTGTCATTCCCCCTCACGAATCAACTATCAGAGCCTGGCATCTTCTAAGTTCAGGTTTTTGGGGTTTAGAATAGTTTATCTTGGTTAATGACTAGGATTAGTTTAATATTAAAAAGTGTTAAATGCATGGAGATTTGCAAGATTTTTTTTTTGTTTTGTGTACAGAGATGCAGGTAAGCTTCATGTCCATACACCAGGGTGCATCTTTCATCACAGCTGTCTCCCTACAGCGATGACGTCTGGCTGTGCAGGTCTACACCCAGCACCCCCACCTCACCGTGATAGGAACACCATGTCCGGGGCCTTCAGATTACAAACCCCAGCATGGCTTCCTTTAGCTAATCTGCTGGCAAGGGATTATTTTCTGATTCTTTAGTTTTCTTTATTGCGAGCCACTAGGTTTGTTTCTTCACTTAATAAAAAACAGGAAAAGGAATTAGGGGACAAGTGATTTTTCATATGTAGGACAGTCAAGGAGCATGCACAAATGGGAGCAATTAAGAGCAAATACCTTCCTGGGATTTGGGGTGAGGAGCTGGGAGACCCGGGGGTGGGTTGGGGGAGCACTCACTCTACAGCGGCCTCCTCTTTTCTCCATTGTTTATTTCTTAGATGAAGGAATCAATACACTCATATGGAATTTAAATGGAATAATATGACTGTCTAACTCATTCCAGTCAGAACAGCCTCCTGAGGATTTGGCATTAAATGAGGACCTTTTGTTGCATAAATAAAAATTAATCAGACTGTTCATCAGTTTCTCCATGACTGCCTAATTCGTTCCCAGAACATATCTTATACAGAAACAAAAAGGTTTCTAGTTCCCAAGCTTATGGCGTCCAGCAAAACTCCCAAGTACCCTACATTTTTTTTCTTGAGCAATCTTTTTGACCACTGTCTCAGGAGTGTCCCAGTGTGATTTGTGCCCCTTCAAATATGAACAGTCACTGATTTTTATCTCAGCAGAAACCAAGCATAGGAAATCTATCTATCAGGTTTTCTAAGCTTTCCTGTGAATTCAGCTATCCCAGATTTAAAGACTTCGGTGACATTATTGTGCTAGCATCTGAAATCTGAACACATATATTTGTTTTTGTGGTAAGTCTAAACAATCTTAGTTAATTAGCAAAGTAAAAATGGAACAAGAAAAAACATTTAAGCATACAGTGGAAACCTCTGGAGGTCATCCTTTAGCCTAGAGGAAACCTTGGTCAAAGTGGAGGTGTGTGTGTTTATAAACCTTTCCCCAAACAGAGGCTGAAATCTAACATCCATGCCACTGCCCTGGGCATGGGTCGTGTTTGGTTGGGATTTGGGTCAATACATTTTTTCTTTTAAGATTTATTTATTTCTACTTTACAAGTATGAATGTTTGCCTACATGTATATATGTGTACTGCGTTCAGTGTTCATAGCAGCCAGAAAAGGCTATCAGAAGTCCCTGGAACTGTACTTGTATGTGGGAGACTTACTGCTCCCTGGATCAGTTTCGTCCATCCTGTTGCGCTTGGCTTCTCCTGCTGTTCTGATCTGTCAAATACTAACCCTGCAAGGAGTTATTGCCCCATTATTCCTGTGTTCTGAACATTCTGGCTTTTCTGCATGTTGCGCTTAGGGACTTTCCACCTGACCATTAGGCCATGGTTAGGTTGCCTAGTTACAGTTGCCTAGTTATCCATTTACACAAGAAGAACTTCCTTATTTCCCTTACCCTATATTTACCTTACTTATTCCCTTGAATAAACGAGACTTGATCAGAATCCTGTCTTATCTCCATCTCTTGTGTCTCTTGTCCCTTTCAGTTCTCACCCTCCCTGCCTCTAGGGTCTCCATTGACTTACCTGCGGGTCGGGACACTTGTAGATGGTTATGAGCTGTCATGTGGATGCTGGGAACAGAACATGGTTCCTTTGTAACAGCAGCCAGTCTTAACCACCAAGTCATCTTTTCAGTTCCTGGTCAAGCTCTTGTATGCTCAGTTTCCTATGAGACTGTTTACTTACTTTGATTTACTTCTTGACCCTTTACAACCTGTACGCCAGATACACAGAACCAGGGGCTCTTAAAGAATGCAGTGTCTCCTCCTTCCAGGACCCGAGAATTCAGGATGGACACTAGCATTCTTCATCCACCCAGTGGATCACGTAGATCATACAATTCCAACTGAGGGACTTACTTGTACTGCTCTTGGAAGGGGTTACCTTCATCCAAAATATTGGAAAATGAGAACAAGAGGAGGCCATTGGTCTTGAACTCACCTATCTACCCTTGATCCAAGATCCTGGATCCTAAATGAAATGGGAGAACTGTGTTCATTACCTGTTAGGTCTGAACTGTGTGATTACTGTCACATTCTCTGGCTTATGTCCTTCCTTCAAGATGAGGCCAAGCTCATTGGTTAAGAGCACCAACTCTGTTGCAGAAGACTCAGGTTTGGCTCCAGGCACTCATGTTGGACGACAGCTCACAGTTGCCTGTTACTCCAGTTTCAGGGGATCTGATACCCGCTCTTCCAGTCTCCACAGGCACCTGCACACATGTGCTGCACAGGAACTCACACATGCACACACACAAATAGACACAAGAGTGAAAGAACAAGCGGAAGAGTGGGTGGATAGAGGGAGCTCGCACAGTGCCTAGCGGGAACGCATGGCTGCACAGGTCTGTGCTCAGAGCTTAAAAATCGCCAGTTTCTCATCCACTGCAACACCTCAGAAGAAAAGGTCTACTGAGCCAGAATTTTCCCTGGGACAGCCAAATGGCTGAACTAGTTCTAGTGAGAAACAAACGACAAACAAGGCTATCAAGGAGAAAAACAAACAAAACAACAACAACAAACAATGAAAAACCGGAGAGCTCAAAAATGAACAAACTGTTCCAAAAAAATAAAACAATGATAGCCAGGAATAGATGGCTTAAATGCGCAGAGGAGATTTTTATAAATAGAGGATGGGAAAATCAGGTTGGTGAGATGAGCTCAGGAAATAAGAGCACCTGCTGCCAATCCGCCTAGGCCTCACGTGGTGGAAGGAGAAAACTGACTCCTGTAAGTGGGCCTCTGTTCTCCACGGGTGCTCAGTAGCATGTGGGCACCCACACACTTAAACGCATGCACACAAAACAAATCTTCAAAAATGCAATAAAAATAAACTAACAAGGATGAAACCCGTGGATATACAAAAGTAGGTGGAGAAAAGCACAGGAGGCCTCAACCCTACACAAAGAACTACAGGCAACTGAGGGATGCTGGGAGAGGTGGTCCTCTGCAGGGAAGCGCACAGGCTACTGAGGGACGCTGAGAGAGGTGGTCCTCCGCAGGGAAGAGCAGTGCCCAATGGTCAGCTCTGGAAATACACATATGAGTAACAACATACAGACTGAGCCAGCCACATTTAGGAATATATACTATACATATATGCATGCAATAACATTTGATTAAAAAAAACCATGAATTTGAAAGAGAGCAAGAAAGGGTATGTGGGAGGGTTTGGATGGAAGGAAGAGAGAAAAGTTGCAATTATATTATAATCTTAAAAATAAAAAAATGAGATAAAAACAGACAGCAGGAGTTCTGTGCTGCAGTAATATATCAGTGTCAGACAGTGTGGTCAGTACTTGGACATTGCTTGGTACAGCCATCGACTGGACCAGAAACAACAGGGTTTTCAAAGTTGCATGTCTTATATCTCTTATTTGGAATTTAAGAAAATTATGAATAATTTAAAGAAAATATTACTTTCTCATCTCATCCAAAATAATGATCATTTTTTGGAAAAAAAAATGTTTCTCTGATGTATTTATGTCTTGACTTTGCCCTGAGAATATATCGGAAACTCCCACAGGACTATTTCTCCTTTTGTTACTGAGAAATGGGGGCTGATGGCTGTGAATTCCCAGTCTGGTGTATGCATAAAAGAACACTATAGATTCCTGCAGCTGCCTGCAGGGGAAGTGGCCCGGAGAGTGGGGAAGAGGAAGAGCGAGAGGAAAGAGAAGCATGCCTACAGAGCTGAGCCTAGATGTCAGCAAACAGTTGTGGAAAAGGGCCAGGGCGAGGTTTCCAGGGAAAGAATGTGAAAGCCTGAAGTGTCAGGAAAGCATATTTAGGCTCTTTTCCAGTATCAGAAAGTGAGACAGGGAAGAAGAAAAGCTGTGCTTTTTAAGTTAGAACTCAGAGAAGCAGGCTTAGCCTTGAAGATCTGCAGGCAACTGCCCAAGCGAGGGGCTTCCCAGAAAAATAAAACCATTTTCTCATTAACAGAATAATTATTCCACCTACCTCCTTTTTAAGGGAGGGTACTATACTATATGGTGTTTTGAACAGCTTAAAACGCTGTCTCCTCCCAGGGCTTGAGGTAGAACTCAGATTCCATCTTTCGTGTGGGAGGAAGTAATTTTTCTTTAGTGAGTCTCGACAAAGCCTAATGCCTCTCTTTTTCCACACAGCATTTTAACTCTTAAGGAGGGGCTTCCCTTTCTACTATTACCAAGGAAACAGGAGGTAGGACCCAAAGCTGATTATGAGGGAGGGGTTCATCCCCAAACTGTCTCCAAGTCTGCCAATGCCTGTGTAGCTGCCTGACTTCGACAAAGCCGTCCTGTTCCTCCAAGCCTTACTGACACATAAGTTCCGGATATGTGGCTAGGGCCTCTCATAAGCCCCAGAGCTTATTCAATTTTTGTTTAGGTGAAAGAGTAATTGCTTTACGTTGTAAACTTTCTTGTGTTTGAGACGCTGATTATTTACAAGAAAAAAAAAGATTTACAACACTTTTTAAATATTTTAATTTATGTAAAAGCTTTGTTTTAAATTTATAAATATTTTCAAATGATGTTTTTTACTTAAAAGCTGTAACTGCAAGACTAGAACAATGAGTTCTAGGAAGCACCCCCTTCCTCATAAGCACGAGTATAACGAACACTGACATGTTGATAGTGGACAAAAAAAAAAAAAGAAGAAGAAGAAACAGAGGAAGGGTAAACTCTTGACATTAAGACTCTTCGCCCAAATACAGAAAATCAGTCTCAAACTGGGTTCATTTTCAAAGAGGCATCTATCGACTGGGGTCTAAGACTGCCAGGAGCTGTTTCCAAACAGCCAAAAGGGAAGACACCAAGACATGCCATGGGGTCCAGTTTCTCCCTGCCTCTCTGCTTCTCCTGCAGCGTGATGGCTTGGATTCCAGCCCATCCCTGGCTGAGCTTGGATGACTTTCAAGGCACATTGTGCTTTTACCACTGACTGCGTGAGTCTGGAAAACGGCACACACGTCTTCCTCTCCTGCCCTGGTGACCTGTCAGTGGATCTTACTGGCTGTCTCCCGCAGTCACTGCAGCCCGACGGACCCAAGAATCTGCCGCTGCAATCAGAGACTCCTCCAGCCTCACAGCCCTGAGGCGCTTGACTGGCGCTCAGTTCCTGGGAAGCGCGCCGTCTAGCGACTGCACCTGGGAGCAAGGCGGGGCGATTTTTATTCCAGTTCCTTCATCTCTCTCGGAACCTCGTTTCTTTGTGGACGAAACAATTCCAGGTCTTGGTACTGTGAGGACTACGTAAGTTAACATAGACGAAATTCCTAAAAGAACAGTAGCTGGAAAGACAAATGAATTCTTACTCTATTGCAGGTCGGGCCTTTGTCACTGAATAAGCGACAATAAGCACTGCTACCGCTAGATGGCAATCGTGTGACGAGAGGTAACCAGTACAGTCTTTCAGGCAAGCCATTAACAACTGGCGGTAGCACCCATTAGCAAGTGCTGAAAAGTGTGGAGACCAGAGTCCAGTTCCTGCTGGCCCGAAACCAGACTGTGACCACCGATCAAAACTCGAATTGATCTGCAGTCTAGATTTCTTCAAGTTAAACTGAAGGCCAAGTTTGCATTTGGCTTAATATTTCTTTGTTCTTGCTATTCTGTAAAGAGAATCTTCTGTTTTATAATAATTGTGACTGTAATCTCCAAAGCATCAAACTGCGCCAGACTGCTGGCTGTTAATATATACCGTTTAAAAATACAGCTATGTGAGGCATAATCCATTCATTTATTCCTAAATCGTAGCCACCGTGGGGAGCCTGAAAGAGTTCATGTAATTTTGCAAGGTGACTAATGGGCCTGCAGAGACGTTCTTAAGTTATATCCAACTCAAGAAATCATCTTTTGAGGCACACAATTCGCAAACCTTACTATTAGAAGAAAAGCCATACTGAAAGCAAGCTTCAAAAGTATTTCTCAGTCATATAATTATGTCCTTAATAATACATTCTCAAAATGACTTAGAAAAGAAGTCACTCAGAAGATTTCAGGCCCAAAATATTAGCAGTATCTGGGATATCGAACACTCTAGAAAACCAGGATGTTTAGTTAGGTTTAAGAATAGATATGAGTTCTCTTTACTTCTGTATGAATCAAACCTTTAGGGAACTGTTGAAACAGGACAATGTGATACAAATTAGTATTATGTTGCACGATTTGGGGAGCTGTTGCAATTTCTTAAAACGGGAGACCTTGGCGCTCTGAAGTTCTGTTCTGTACTGTTTTAAGCTGGGTCAGTAGAAAGACACTTGTACGGGGCTACCTAAGTCATATCCCAGGGCTGCCCACACATTCCTCATTCTGTGTCTGCACATTGCCTTTTTTGCTCACCATACTCTTTTCTTGGGATAAATCCTCCTGGATTCTTGTAACTGGAGCATAGAGGTAAGGATTCGTAGGTGAGGTGTGGAGCTCTATTAGAGTTCTTGGGGTTCCCTTCATTCTCCCTAAATCCAGGCTAGGCTTCACTCCGTGTCTTATGAAAGGGGGGGGGTGAAGGGAAGTGGGATGTGGTGGTGGTGGTGCTGGGGGGTAATCATTAATCACCAACGTACTGAATAAGAGCTGATTTGTTTTTCTCTATTATTTCTCTCCCACTTAACACTTTTAAAATTGTAATTATTTTCATAGCTATGGGTATTTCACCTGTATGTATGTCTGTCTGCCCACCATGTGAGTACCTGGTGTCTTTGGAAGCTCTGAAGGCATTGGATTCCCTGGAACTGGATTGACAGACAGTTGGGTGCTGGCTGCCAACCTAGGTTTTCTGGAAGAACAGACGGTGCTCCTAACTACAGAACCTTCTCTCCAGACCCCCTCTCTTCTATTGAATGAGCCAGGAGCTGAAGCCCTTGGCTTCTGGGTGACTTGCTTTGATGCCATAGCACAAGACACACATTCATTTATGGCTCCGGGAGCTACAGCCAGCCCTGGTGCTTCTGTTGCAGCAAGACTAGGGTGGACTCCTAAGAAGCCAGATCACTAACCGAAAGCCCTGTGTGCCGCAGGGAGGAATCGGCAGCCCTCCAGAGAACTGCTATATGCTGTTAACTGCACTTCCTTGCAACCCGGGAGTCTTCCTTCTCTTCCAGAAGCTTGAAACCTGTGGTCACACGAGAAGTTGTGTGTCTGTGTGGGGAGAGCTGGATGCTTGTTCAAGGAGCAAGCAAGACATTGCAATGGAGGAAGAACCATTCCGGCGGCCTTTCCTCAGCCAGCCGCAGGCAGGGCAATGATCAGGTGAGAATGGGCTTGCTCATTCTTGGCTAGAATCTCTTCAAATGAAGCCTTAGTTAGCAAAGATCTGCACTCCCATGGACGAATTGACACATGTTATTCAAGACAATGGCTAAGATTTTTTATGACCTCCCAGGTAGAAGGACAGGTGACAACTATGATTAAATTTCTAATTCAATGGCAGAGAGTTGGCAGACAGATTTAACGTGATCTGAACAAAATTGAGTACTTCTTTTCCACCCAACTTGCAGCAGATGCCACCCGCACTACCTCACACACAGTTTGAATAGCAACTGCCCCCTCTAGGTTCATGGGTTTGATGGTTGGTCCCAGCTGGTGGTGCAGTTTCGAGAGGTGTTTTATAGGTTTCTCCCAGTCTCACTCTCTTCTCCCCTCCCCTGCTTACTGTCTCCTTTGACGGGGAGTGAAGATGTTCCTCTCCCAGGAACCACTAGGATTCTTCCCACAACCATGAGGTCAAGTAACCATGAACTGAATCCCCGGACACCATATGCCACATAAGCCCTTCCTCCCTGAGGCTGTTTATGCCAAGTGTTTGGTCACAGTGATATAAGTAACTAGTACACACACACACACAAACACACACACACACACACAGAGCACATACCACACACACAGCACACACACCACACACATACATCCCACACACATACACATAGAGGGCACACACAGTGCACACAACACACACAGCACACACTACACACACACACTCCATGCCTATTGATATTTGTGACTTGAAACCATGTCTGCTCCTGCTACAGCCCCATGTTCCCTTGAGAGGGCCAGGCAGGATTTGCAACCTGCTTTTTATAAAGGTATCTTCCTGCCCAGTCACACCCTGAACATGGGGACTGAAGCCAGTCAGGGTTTGGATACAAATACTTTCTCTAATATTCTCATGGTTGCATTTAATGTCTGTGCAAATACTACAGCGCTGGAATGTGCTATGTCACAGACATCATCCTGTTGGTGTTCACAGGCTTTTACTTCTTACTACCACAGGTACCAGGCCCACACATCCTACTGCTTATACAAATACTTTAAGGATTGTTTTTTATTATTTTTAAACTATGTGCTTATATGAGTACGTGAATGTGGGTTTGTGCATGTTAGTCCGGGTGTCTGTGCAGGCCAAAGGTGTCAGATCCCGTGGAACTAGAGTTTTAGGTAGTTGTGAGCTGCCCAATGAGGGTACTGGACACCCAACTCAAGTCTTCGGCAGGACTCTTAACTGCTGAGCCATCGCTTCAGCACTGCTGTCGGTGCGAATACTTGTGAGGTAACTGACATTTGGTTTTCTTCGGTTGACTTTTTCTTACAGGAAGTCTGTGAGCTGGAAACATGAATGAGTTGAAAATTTTCCTCCCATTTTCTACAAGTGCAAAGACTTCTGGGAGTAGTCAGGCCACTGCTCAAGGATGTTCATTAGCCCATGCAGACTGCTTTCCTATGCTTGCTAGGCCAGATACACTGTTTTGAATAAATGGAAGAAAACACGGAGGACAATAAGTGAAAATTTACCAAGACGTTTCGGGTGGAAATGGCCACACACAGTGTGCAGTGCCCAGTGACTCAGACTACATCAAGGTGCTGTGTCCTCAGGTTGGACACAGGGCGGTGGGAGAAAAAAAACTGTCAAGGATTAGCTTGTCTCTCAATCATAGTTCTGTCCAGACCTGCTTGGCACATCTTCTCCTCTCTGCTCTTCTGCTGCCTCTGGGACTCGAGGCTCAGTCAAAGTGGTTCTGGGCCTCAGGCAGGGCTGGGCAGGCTTGGGGGATCACAAGGAAGTAAATGTCACTGTGGCATTTCTCTAGAAGAAAGGAATTTTTCTCCTCAGACATCTGATTTCCCTCTATGGTTTTCATGTTTAACAAGTCTATCTGCAGCCATGAACCTCGGGTAAGAAAGACTCTGTCTTCCCTTAGTAAGTACTGGAAAAGAGTCCTGCTCTCGAATCTCCAAGAGACCCGCTACAGCAGTGGTTCTCAACCTGTGGGTCAACCTTTGAGGCTTGAAGGACCTTTTCACGAGTTGCATATCAGATATCCAGTGTATCAGATGTTTATGTTATGATTCATAACAGTAGCAAAATTACAGTTATGAAGTAGCAACGAAATAATTTTATGGTTGGGCTCACCACAGCATGAGGAACTGTATTAAAGGACCTCGGCATTAGGAAGGCTGAGAACCACTTCTCTACAGGGTCTCTACTGCAATGCTGACATTCAGGATATTCGGCATCATTCTGAACTGCACTGCAACACCAGGACACAAACTGACTTTCCCCTGGACACAAGCAGAGTCCCTGGGGCATCTCCTCAGAAGGCTTCCCACAGCGGCCCTTCATCTCATGCCATCCTGATGGCAGGAGGCCAACGGAGCGGGCTGCACCTCCCTTCGCAAAGAACCGTTAAATCTCTGACCTAGATTCCAAAAATATTCAAGGAGAAAGCAGGGACACGAACGCTAGCTGCAGCTCACGTCAGTGAGTCCTCTTTCCATTTCAGTTTCGCTGCATTTGTTTGAGCAGCAGGTGAAGCGCCTTTCAAAAGACCGTCCTCTCCGAGGGAAGTCATCTGGTTTACATTAATTGTCCATTAGTCTCCAAGCCTCCATCCATTAACATCCTCAGTCACTCATTACAGATATTGTGCCCGGGTCCCGCTGTCAGCTTTTCAATGCAGGGCTGTTTTCCTGCATCTGACTTAATTGCTCTAAGTGCCTGTTTCTTTGAGCGTACCAATTAATGCGAGCTTTCTTCTTGTGCTAGCTTGGACAGAAATGCCAAGGTGAGGATGTTTCAGCTGCTATTTACTCTAAATTATTAGACCTTGCTGCCTTAAGCTCCTACAGTGAGTATTTTGCATCTATACCATTGTAGTTGCCAGCAGACTTCTAGGAACAATATGTTTTGACCGGACCTACCTTTCCATCGTAAAAGGGCTCTATAGATTTAGAGTCCACCCACGTTATTATGATGAGGGGTTTACATTTCCTTTGCTCCTGATTAGTTTAAACATGTAATTTTTAAGTGCATGTGGCGCTCAGCACAACAGCTTGGATGAGACTGGTGTTGTGGATGGGAAAAAATAAATAAATAAAGCTTTCATCTTTAAAATTATGGCTGCCGGGGCAGCAGCACAATACTTTAATTGCTGTATCTCCCTGGATATGACTCATCTACCTCCAGCTCCATGGCTGCCTTTTGAAAAGAAAATGCATTTAAGTGGAAGACGATTAATTGAAAAAAAATTGTTAAGATAAAGAACTGCCATGTTTCCAGAAAGTTTTGGTAGACACAGAGCCAAATGAAATTATTAGATTGACAGGTTATCCCATCGTGCTTTATAAAAAGAACTAGGAAGACAATAATTCTGGCTGTAAATCTTAAAATTTGTACCATATTACATCTGTTGGTAGTGAGTTTTGGATTTTTAAAAATCAATATTAAAAGTACTCCATTAATATCAATTCCTTTCATGATAACATGTCTATAAAATCAGGCTGGAATAATAACTGCTGACATTGATTGAATTTGTTATCAATTTCAAACCTTGGCTAGGGTTTGGTTGCATCTTATAAATGAATCTGTTAACAAATGACCCTGTTACCATGTGGCAAATATTGTCGATTTGCTTAATATCTTCTAGTGAGCACTCCTTCACATCCATAACTAACTAAAGCAAATATCCGCAGACTGATTTGTTATAGGATAAAGTCAAATATTAAAGACAGAGTGTAGGGGGCTGTAGTTCTTGATGGTTATTTGGAAAATATTCACTTTGGCCATAAAAAAATTCTTTGGAACAAAAATGAGCAACCCCAATGGGAAACACTTAAAATAGGTCACCTCTGCTTCTGGGACCCTTTGTCCTTTTCCCCACTGTTCCCTAACCCACTGCTGCCCTCTCTCTGGGTCCAGTTCTGTATCCCACACTAACTGGTCCTGGTCAATAACTGGATATAGAAACAGCTGTTGGGATTTAAGACTTGGACCTTTTCAGCAAGGCCGTGATTGTCTTCAGTTTTTTCTCTCCCTCTGGGAATAGGCAGTGTATAGAGTGCAGGGGTGTGACTGGGAACAGGCAGTGTGCAGAGTGCAGGGGTGTGACTGGGAACAGGCAGTGTGTAGAGTGCAGGGGTGTGACTGGGAACAGGCAGTGTGCAGAGTGCAGGGGTGTGACTGGGAACAGGCAGTGTGTAGAGTGCAGGGGTGTGACTGGGAAGAGGCAGTGTGTAGAGTGCAGGGGTGTGACTGGGAACAGGCAGTGTGTAGAGTGCAGGGGTGTGACTGGGAACAGGCAGTGTGCAGAGTGCAGGGGTGTGACTGGGAACAGGCAGTGTGTAGAGTGCAGGGGTGTGACTGGGAATAGGCAGTGTGTAGAGTGCAGGGGTGTGACTGGGAACAGGCAGTGTATAGAGTGCAGGGGTGTGATTGAAGCCATCTTTTCCCACCCATGGCATTTCTTCCCTTGATGGATCAGCCACCCTGATTACTTCCACAGGTGTTCTGCAACATGACCAGAGTTGCCTCATCAGTGATCCCCCTGGGGGAAATTCTGTGTTAGTCAAATTACAGACTGGTTTTCTCTTAAAAGTTCCTTTGACATCCCTCCGCAGTTTTTTTTTTTCTCTCAGCAATTTTCAGAAAGAGAAACTAGAGAAACAGTATAGCATGTTAAATATTAGGGAATGAAAACACCTGTTCCCCTTGAGGCTGCTTCTTAACCCTAGCTGGCATTTACAGCGTGGTTCAGATTGGCCAGAACCACTCATCCGCCACACCCACCGGGAGCAGGGTTGGAGGTGCTGGGGCAGCTTCACCTGCATTTTGTGTCCGCTGTCTTTGTCTCCACCTCACTTGCCCTGCACTAACAATGCTTCTGTATTTCTGCTTCTGAGTTGGCCACAGTGCCTTGGTTGAACGTCTAGAACGTTGCTGGCATGAGTGGGATCTAGCCAGGTGGTTCTTTCTGGATTTTTATTTCTAGGCTCAATCATGTGCCTTTGCTAACTCAGTGCTATTGCATTAACTCCTTTGTGTTTATGGCTAGCTTTGCCCCAACCTGTGACAGATACACCACAGGATGGCTTCATGCATCTTCCCATAATCCCCTCACCGCATGTATAGGAGGTAAAACTGTGACTTGCTTCTCACTGAGAATGATGACAAAGATGATCATATTGTTTTACAGAAAAGATGCCAAGAGTTCTGTGGATGTAACTAAATTCCCCTCTTTTTGTTTTTTTGAGACAGGGTTTCTTTGTGTAACAGCCTTAGCTGTCCTGGAACTAGCTCTGTAGACCAGGCTGGCCTCGAACTCACAGAGATCCACCTGTCTCTGACTCCCAAGGGCTGGGATTAAAAGTGTGTGCCACCACCACCTGGCAACCAATTGACTTTTAAGCAAAAAAGTTTACCCTGACTGTGTCTGACCTAAATCTCCCTTTAAGGAGAAGATCCTGGCCTTTCATAAAGCAAGCTGGCTTTGTCACTGGCTTTGAGGAAGCACTGTGTCAGGATTCAGCAGCCATAAAGAGTTCTGCCAACAACAGCACAGTCAAGCTTCCATACCTCTGAATGGAGGAAATCCCACATCACCACTGTTTTGTTATTTATTTGTTTTTGGAGGAAGTCTAATAATGTCTATAAAAATGCTGGACCAGATCATCCCTGGGATTCCCAGATCTGACAAGTAACACCGTTTAGGAAGGTCTCTCAGGCTTGTTTCTGACGCTAGTAACTGTCTTGCAATACTGAAGTCTAATGACCAGCGGACTAAAGGAATTCAGTCTCTGCATTCCGGGGACAATGCTGAGCTAATTTTCTATCCCCCGACTCTTTGGTTGTGAAGTAACTCTGATCAAAATCAGGACTGAAACCAGACTTCTGAAGGCAACTGAACGCAAATTTTCACAGTTTTGTGGTGTAGATCTTAAATGTCCCTGAAAGCATCGTGCTCAAAAGACTTAGTTGCAGCCCAAGGTGCCAATGGGAGGTCGTGGCACCAGTGACATTACAGAATAAGGTGTGAGTCCTGCAGAGACACCCCAGATATCTGTGGTTGTCAAGAACAACACAACTGTGGCCGGTCCTAGAATCCCTCCAGCTTCCTGTCACAGTTACTAACTGTCTTTCTTGATCAGACTCTTAAGAAACCAATGTGCACAATCACTATTTTATGTGACCGTCTGAAAGGTGGAGCTATCTATGACATGTGTCCCCATACACAGCACATCGAAGGGAGTCTTGAGAGTTATAAATATTTTTCCATTTACTAACAGCCCTTCCTTTTCTACAGGGACTGAGGGGCATAAGAAAGTGATTCCTTTACCCTTATTATTTCTTTAAAAATGCATTTGTTTGTTTTATTTTATTATGTATATGTGTATGTATTTTATATTTTGTTTGCATGTATGTACAGGTACTAAATTTGAACCTAACACCCATAAAGGTCAGAAGAAGGTGTTGGATCCTCTGGGACTGGAGTTATGGATGGTTGCTTACTTTCATGTAGGTGCTGGAAATTGAATCCAGGTCCTCTGCATAACTAAACAAGTACATTTAGCCACTGAGCCATCTCTCCAGCCGCCTTCCTCTTCTTAGTGATAAAAATCCCAGCATCAAACATCCATCCCACACCAACACGGCACAAAGGAGAAGCTTTAGCTCCAGAGTGAGGGTTAAATCCTGATGGCACTAGACAGTTTTCTCCAGTTCGTTCTCATGATAGGGTTGTTTAGTTCTGAGCTTTTGACATACTCTGGCCACGGGGGCATATTCTTATAAACAACAAAGTGCAGTGGGACTCAGGGAAGAGTCCTTATTTCTGGAAAAAACAAACATCAGAGGCTGTGCTCCCTTTGAGCACTCCAGTTATTGGCTATTTCATATTCTGTCACTGGATGTTTCATCTGGGGTAACTTCAATCATCCTGTTTATAGAAGAATGGCCTAAGAACAGAGCTGGTACCAGTACAAGGCAACAGAATTGAGCAGGCAGCCAGGACCTTAGGTAGACGGCATCATGGAGCCAACATTCCTTGTAACTCAAGCCAGCATAGCACAGTTCTTCTGTCTTTTGAAACCCAATCCTTTTCAACTGACAGGTGCCCACTGAAATGCAGTGGCCACTATTTTCATGTTTGAAATGTCTTGTGGATGTGTAGCAGTGGCAGGAACGTGAGCCCACAGTCCTTTGCTCGCAGCCCCAGCTCCTGCACCCCATGGCATGCTGATTTTGCAGGACACTACATCAGAGCAGCTGAGGAAAGTGGGAGGCTTCAGCACATGGCCAGCGAGACTGCCTATTGAGCATTTCTTCATCAAGTAACAGGTTCGGAAAATAAAGGAACATTCCACTTTCTTACTTTCAAAAGACCCAGTCCTCCTGGGGAGGGGGGGCATTTAGTTATTGCCCCTGAAAATATATTGGGTACATGCATGACCAGCGTTCTATCTCATTTGGGCCCATGTGAAGGTGGAGACTTTATCTATGTCATGGATCTCCTTCTGTACCACACTGATACGTAAGTCATTGCATTCAGTCAGGGCTTCCTTGTTGAATTAGAAGGAAAGAAAGGCATGAGAAAATAAAGTCCTTGCCTCTGGAGCAGTAAGGATTACCTTCAAAAAGGGAAGCCATTTAGATTTTTTAAAAGTACTTTTAATTTTGTTCATTAATTTAGTTATTATTTTTTTCTTTTGAGTATGAGCCCAGATTGGCTTTGCCCAGGTTGGTCTCAATCTCATGCCAGTTTCCTGCCTTAGTCTTCCAAATGCTGGGATTCCAGTTCTTAACTACCACCCCTGACAATTTTATTTATTTAGTCAATAAGTATTGTGTAGCCCAAACTGGCCTCAAACTTGTGAGTCCAGATACTTCAAGCAATCATGTGTGGTGTGTGTATGTGCGTGTGGTTGTGGTTGAGGATTTTGTTGGAACTCAAATCTAGTCCCCTGCACGAGTAGGGCAAATGCTCTATCTCTTGTCTAGATCCCTAAGTTACTAGAGAACTGAGGCTTCCTGAGTCATTAGAAGGATTGGGTAGATAAAGAGGAGAAGAAATGCAGGAGTGCCAAGTTCTCAGGGACCATTGGAGCTGCTGATGTGCTCTGACTGCTCAAACTAGGCTTTCCCATAAAGGTCTCCAGGAAGTCAGGGATCCAACTCACTGCCCACAGAGGCACCAGAGAAAGCTGGCATTTCCTCCTCCACCTTAAACAGATCCTGGAGTGTCTCTCTGGTCTACCCTGGGAAGCACATGGATGAAGAATGAGGGAAATGAGGTTCCTGGTGATGGGGACAGGAAGATTCCCCAGTGTAGAGCTCCCTACCTAGGATGGGGCTCTCCTTAAAAGCTGGAAGGAGATTTCAAAACAAAACAATCACAAAATAAACAAATCAACAAATAAATGAACAAAACAGCTGCAGAAAGGCCTGATTTTTGACAGTGAGAGACACCAAAGGACATACACAGATAAAATACAGCCCACTGCCACTTGCAAAGACTATCATAGCAACTAGAACGGATGCCAACTTTTTTTACAGCTCTTTCCATATTGGCTGAATACAGTTAAGACATATACCCAACCAAGGCTAAACTGATCTGTAACATGAAGGCTTGCTGATAGGGGTTTCTGTACTGCCCAGTTCCTGCAGCCATTTAGCCCCAAAGAAAATCATACAAAGGTCTCCAGAAGATTATAAACTGATTGGCCCATTAGCTCAGACTTCTTATTAGCTCTTGTAGCTTATATTAACCCATTATTCTTATCTATGTTAGCCACATGTCTCAGTACCTTTTTCAGTGAGGCAGGTCACATCCTGCTTCTTCTGTGGTCTGGGCAGGACTGGGAAAAGAGTTTCCTTCTTCCCAGAATACTCCTGTTCTCATTGCCCCACCTCTACTTCCTCTCTGGTTTTCCTGCCTGGCTATCAGCCAATTAGTGTTTATTTAAAATATAATTGACAGAATACAGACAATTCTCCTGCACCACTTCCCCCTCTTTTTTTTTTAAACAAAGGAAAATATCCATAGTCCATTTTTTGGGAATGTGGGCATAGTATTCCAGACTACTTCCGGCTGGTTGGGGGTGCTGATAATCTTATGGGGACCTAAAGAAAATTTAGAGTTATGATCAAGTCCTGACTGGAGTATCTTGTGAGGCTTGATCAACTCAGGCAGCATCTTGAATCTGTTCTGGATGGAGAACTCAGACATCTAGGCCATCTGTTCCTACTGAAGATTTCTCAGGTGGTCTTCCTTGATCAAACCTGATTTTTCTTAACTCAGAATGAATCCACAGCCTCTCATTTCCTGTGGAAACAAAAGCAAAATCTCTTCTCCAAAGTACCATATCTTTTGACTTCAATTTTGAAGTCAAGGTATTTTCAAAATACCTATCTTGGATTAAATCAGCAGCATTTATAAGCAAACATCTTTTAGCAGCTGTTGCTCCTTCCTCAGCATTCAAACAATTCATAGAGTGCATAATAACATACGGTATCCAGATTCTCTGTGTGTATTCCATCTTTACGTGACTTTATTTTAACCTCTATTTCTTTTATTTTTACTTTTAACTTTTGGCTTTTTGAGACAGGCTGTCTGTGTATCTTTGACTGTCCTGGAACTCCCTCTGTAGACCAGGCTGTCCTTGAACTCACAGAGATCCGCCTATCTCTGCCTCCCCAGTGCTGGGATTAAAGGCGTGTGCTACCACACCTTGAACTCACAGAGATCTGTCTGCTTCTGCCTCCTAGGCATTGGGATTAAAGGTGTGTACCACCACACCCAACTACTCTCTTTCTTTCTTTTTTATTTTAAGGACTTTAACCTTTTTCTTTTCTCTCTCAAGCCTGCATATATTTTTAAACAAACAGTAAATCATTTAGAGGTTTTCTTCATCTTTGAATCTATCTTTACTGTATATATCTCTTCTTCTGACCACATGAGTCTTTAATTTACCAAGCAATATGGGTAGGATTAAAGCCGTGGCTTTGATGACTGGATCCAGCGCATTTCTTAGCTTTCTGAGATTTCAGCCTCATGGCGTAGCCACGTTTATTGCCACAACTCTATGGTGTTTCAAGGTCCCTGACAGCAAGCAAGCTGCAGCAGTGTGCTCACAAACCACATTCAAATGTTCTGTAGTCAGACCACCTGCCTGAAAGAGTCAGAGTTTGCCCTGGCAGGATGGCTCGAAAGCCGGCATTTTAAAATGGCACAGCTTTTTTCCTGCTATCGCTGAAAACCACAAAGCATGCAGTCAGCTTTTATCAACACCATTTAAGTGTTTCTTGGCAGGACCTCTTAAAGAGCTGCAGAGTTTTGCAGCTAAAGCTGAGTCAGGAAGCCTCTCTTAAATGAGAGCGCTTGCCTCTAGCAAGCAGAGCAGATCCGAGAAATTGCTGCTACCAAGAAGCCATGCTTTACTCTACTCTTTTCTGTCTAGAATTACTTCCCGAGCTCTGTCAGGCTTTATGTGGATACAGTTGTCCACGTGGGCGCTGTTCTGTAGCATGAAGGCCTGGTGACAGAATACAGACAATTCTCCCGCACCACTAATCCTCAATAAATCTGGTAGTCCTCAGGAGAAGGTTTCTCCTGCCAGGGAGCTCTGGCTTACTTCATTAACCAACAGCTGCTGGCAGGGAGACTCATTCCTGCCTCTGCCACCAGAGCTCTGAGACTCTACTTTTCAGTACCTGCAAGAGACAGGAAACCTGTTCTTGCCACCACCATCCTGAACTGCAAATTTGCTCTCCAAAGGACTGCTCTCAGTTGGTACCCCAAAGCCACTGAGAACTTTTAGCCATAACACGGTCCTGGAACTTCCTATTGCTGCCTCTGCTACAGAGAGGTCAAACCTGTTCCATCTAAATCGCTCGTGGCCATCTGTTGAAAAGTTGCCAATCCTGAACTGACAATAAAGTACCTCCTGCTGGTACTGTTTGCTGTGCACTCTGTCCTTGGAGGGGGTATGGACAAGAACAATGTCATGGAAAGACCTGAACGGTTTTACAAGTTTTTCTTCTAAGATAGAGAGGAAATAATTGACGATATTTCACAGCGTGGCTGGGTTGTCAACAGACTACCCAGGAGTTCTGCCCCTTCCATATATAAATAGAAACAAAAGAAAATAACAGTTGATGAGCAACTGTCTTTAAGTTATACTAAGGACAAGATCACCCTGGCCAAAAAAAAAAAAAAAATTGTGTTCATTTAATTTGGTGGAGTGTTTACTAGGCAGAAGTGAAGACTTTTTTTTCTATTGGTTGTTCAAATTGCACTCAAGCTCCTGGAATATGATG
Organism: Ondatra zibethicus; assembly: GCA_004026605.1. NCBI lineage: Eukaryota > Metazoa > Chordata > Mammalia > Rodentia > Cricetidae > Ondatra > Ondatra zibethicus. The sequence continues at coordinate 288,563 of PVIU01000218.1, read as the reverse complement.
CTCCAAACAGATGTGCTGCAGCAATCTCACCAGAAGGCTCTTCAGAAGCCTAAGTCTGCAGATTTCTGAAACCTCCAGCTCTGGAAACCAAAGGCCGCAGCGAACACCTACATACTTGTTCACCACAGTATCAAGCACAGAATGAGATGAAAGAAATTATCACAACCAAGAAAGTAGCTATTTCACCCTTTGCAACTTAAGAGGGAATAAGTATTTTTGGAGCAAAGTGTCGATGCTTCTAAATGTGCACATATCCCCACACCTACGCTCCTAAGGATTGTCGCATTCGCAACTAACCTCCTTTCTGTGGCAGAGAGGGAACAACTAATTGACCAAAGCTAAATACAGCATGTCAGAGCTCCTGTGCTGTGTAGCAAGACTGCCACATTTCCAGAGGAAGCCACGTGTCTGTGGAAGAGAGGAGCCCCAGCAATGGTCTCAGCCACCTGAAGACCCTTCAACACAGAAGTTCTGGACACTTCCTAGTTGCTTGCCACCCCAGCAGCAAACACAGCAACACTGAAGCACTGGGAAGGCAGAGGCCCCAACAACACATTTGTGTACAGCATAAAACTTAATTTGCTGGTCCCTAGTAGAATAACTGAGTGTGGAGAATGGGGGACTATTCAAGTAAAGGAATATACAGTTTGGGGTCAATCACTCTTTTACCATCCCCCCTCAAAAATTAGTACAGATGATGGATAAAGGACCTGCCCTGTGTACTTATGGGTTTAGCAGTAGGTTTAGAAGTAGTTAATGGCATTCTGATTCATAAATGAGGCCAAGCATATGGCCTTACAGACAAGCAGCTGGACAGCGCTGCAGCCAGGTCACCTCAGATCTGGGTTCTGCTCATCAAGGCATGGTGCTCATAGCACAAGCTTTCCTGCATCTGTGCAAAAAACTCTTTTGCTCAGTCAGCACCTCCCTCCCCCCCTCCTGTACTGCTAGCATCACTGTGATCGCTCCAGGAGTGGGACAGGCTATTCCATGGTGAACTAGGCTGGCTTGTGCTTCTGTGCTTCCCATGGGGTCTTGTCCTCCCAACTTAGTTCACATAAAATGACCCAGGAATCCTGGGGCACTGTAAACCCTGTGCCATCCACATGCCAGTTGCCAGGTCTCACTTGCTTGTATTAACATGATGGGGACTTGGGGTGGAGCCCAGTGGTACAGCAGTTGCAGGTTGTCTGTGAACACACTGGTGCTCATACTGTTGAGTGACAGATTAAAATGTGTCCCCCAGAGTTGCGACTTCAGGGCTTCTTGCCTATAAGACCATTTTCTCTTTTGAGTAGAAGGAAGCCAGGCACAGAAATGAATGCTTTAGAACTGGAAGGTTCAGTGAAGTCTGAGTTCAGTAAATGGTCTACCTATCAGGAAAAAAAATTCACTGCACTGACAAACACAACTTCACAGCATCTTCACACTTCTGTGTGTGATGCAGTGTTTATCTGTCTCGGCTTGGTGAATGTTAAGTCTTCTTATGCTAAAAGAGGCTTTTTAAAACATGTTTGCTTGTTGAGAAAGTACTAGATCTGCCAAAGAAAAAGATTCAGTTGTAGCAAAGACAGACACACAGTAACTGCTGTTTTGCAGAGTTTACCAAGCGAATATTTGACTATCAGTTATCTGCATTGCTGTTATAGGTTTGACTTACAAGCATGCTGCTATGAGAATCGGTAGAAGTGTGTGTTTGTGTGATAGCGTCAATGTTCACACCTGGCTACTGGCATATTCCATGCACTCTGCAATGCTATTAAGTCCAGCTTATTAACTGGGGCCCCAAATGACTGACAAATTTTGCCACATAATAACCACTTATTAAATATTGGGCGCCTTCATAACTCTCTCCCACTGTTCAAAGAGGGGCCATTGTCCACGCTAATAACCGAAAATGGCTAGCATAATGCGAGGGCAATTAAGATTTGTACGGCAACCATGTACACCTGTTCTGTTAGCTGCATGTCTGTGTGCTTACAGCAGGGTAGATACACTGGTCAATGGGAAATGATCACAAGAGAATGTAGGTTGAGTGTCAGCTCCCTCAGGAACCACTTGGGTGGTGGCCCTTCCCTGGGAGGGGTCATGACTGTGGTTTACTGAGAGCTGAGCAAGTCTCAGACCACGCGCTGTCAAGTGCTTTCATAAACACAAAGGGACTCTTACAGCAATGTCACTGGTGGTTACCAAGAAGGCAGGCTTGACCCTTGCCCAGTGCCGGGCTCCTATGTGACTGACTTTAAGTGAACTATGCGTCTTCTCTGCTTTTCTCTCGGTTTCACTCAGAAAAGAGGGCAATACTAATACCTGATGGGATTAATATGTGGGAAATGGCTCTTGCCTGCTTTAACGCCACACACACTAAGCATGTTAAAAATCGCTATGACTTTATCTGTGAATCGTTCCTCCCAGAAGAGTTTGCATGAGGAGAAAAGCCCTGTGAATCTTTTTGAGGATAATTAAAGTTTTCTACGGAGCACAGAACCCAGAATAAGAAAAAAGAAAAGATGAGGACTTGAGCTGCTCTGAACAGCCTTTTCATGGAATTAGGACCTGGCTTGAGCTTTTGAGAATGGAAGGGAGGTAAAGAGACAGAAAATGAGAAGATCCGATGTTCTAAAAGAAAGAAAGAAGGGAGGGAGGGAGGGAGAGAGAGAGATAGACAGAGACAGAGGCAGACAGAAAGAGGGCGGAGAGAATGCGCTGTTAAAGAGAATAAGAAGGTGGAACAAAATCTAGTCAGAGAACAGTAAGAAAAATTATACTCAAGGGGATGAAGGACCCAGCTGTCTTACAGAGTCCTCCAAAAGGGACCCAAAGCGCAGCCTGCACGCCTCTTACTACACTGTGGTTCTCACTACCTGGCAATTGGCATTACCTGAAGTAAGGTGAGGGGCAGGCACTAGGGATAGAACCTAGGGGGCTTGCCCCTAGTAGGTAACCACTCTTCAATGAACCATAGTCCAGCCCTGAGATTCTTTTATAAATGACAACTGTTAGACTCTATTCCAGCCAGATTCATTGTCCTAGAAGCTCTGGGGGTGCTGTCCTGGTGTAGTAAGGCCGCTTGCTGGTTCCCAGCGCTGAGCCCCGAAATGATCACACAGAAACTATATTATTAAAATAACTACTTGGCCCATTAACTCTAGCTTCTTATTGGCTAACTTTTACATCTTAATTTAACCCATCTTTATTAATCTGTGCATCACCATGATGTCATAGCCTACCAGCAAGGTTGCAGCATGTCTGTCTCTGGCAGCAGCTCCATGGCTTCTCTCTGACTCTGCCTCCTTTCTCCCAGCATTCAGTTTAGTTTTCCCTGCCTAGCTCTGTTCTACCCTATTAAGCCAAGCCAGTTTCTTTATTAACTAATGGTATTCACAGCATACAGAGGGGAACCCCACATCAGTGTCCTCCATGGGCTTCTGATGTACAAACAAGGTCTGAGGACCACTGTCTAGTGCAGTGGATACAGAATCCCATGGTTCTGCCTCATTCTTCCCACTTAGACCAATCTAAGGGTCTAGACCAATCTAGACCTTCTAGGGCAGCCCCAGCACTGGTGGCAGAGGTCCACAGCTCAGACATTTCCTGTAGATAGAAGGAGAAACTCCAGTGGATAAGCAGAGTGTGAGAACAAGTTCCTCCTCACATCTCAAGGGCCTTCCAGGTACCCCATTCTCAAGTCTGTAATGGTATCCACAGGAGTTATGCCTTTGCTATCCCACAGAGTCAGTCTTGGGTCCCACAGAGTGGACCTAGGTGAAGGAGTCAGGCTGATGTCTGGCATAGGGTGTTTAGTAAGTACCTAATTTTCTTTTATTTTATTTAGAAAGTGTTATCATAGGAAATGTTGAAATAATTTAGGTTATTTCAGAACAGAAGAATATAGTCCCTAAACTAGTTTAATCCATTTAAGAAATTGATACCGCAGTGATTTTTTTTTTTATCATTCCAATTACATCAGCCACACTCACTGGCTTTCAGTCTTCATTAGATTCTGGGCTTCCATGGGCAGCCTAAGGAGGCTATAGTGTGCTATTTTCTGCTAAGAGCAAACAAATGGCTCTTTGCTATAAAGAAGAACATTTGAGAGAGGCAGAGTACCAACATGCTTGCTAAGTGCCCATGTGCATGTTTCGGGAAAGATAGATGACGGAATGGTTGAATTGAATTTGCTGACTCTCTTAAATTCCCTTATCGACTTATTTGATAGGTGCTTAAGACTCACAGACAAATCCAAATTCAACCATGAGTCTACTGATTCCAAAATAATTCCAGAGGATGTTAAACCTTTTTGCCTTTTGTTCCAACACATGAAGTGCCTCATGTTAGACACAGTTGCCTTTGTTTCATAAGAACATAAGGACAGGGACTGGGGGTGCCAAAGAATTGGGAAGCAATTTCTATTTCCATCAGTTGTGTAGGTAAAGAAAATTAGTCTATAGTAAATATAAGTATAAATCACTCTGTCACCATTCTAGAGGGAATCATCAGTGTGCTTATGCTATCTTGCTCAGCAGCTCTTCATATCTGTACAGCATTGACAGACAAGAAATTAACGCAGGCATGTGAAACCAGACTCTGAAAGTCTTGATCTTCTATTTAAAATATTGCCTAACAGGCAGGAAAGAATGTGAAACTGCCATTTTTCAGTTATTGAAAATTGTAACTAGTATAATGTACTGAGACTCAACGGCCAGGGTGTGTTTTTCTCTTTAGGATGGGAAAATGAGAATGAGGAGAAATAAATAGATAGAACTTTTTCTTTTCAATGAGAAAAGATGTATTTAGGTTCACAGTTTCAGAAGTTTCAAGCCATGACCCCTTTGGCTCCATTGCCTCAGCTCCATGACAAGATTATCATGAAGGAAGGTGAGCAGGAAAGCTGTTCACCCCATGGCAGATGGAGGGAAGGAAAGACTGGTATGATATACCCTCTAAGCCCTCTAACTAGGCTCCACCTCCTATTAGCATCCATTTAGCTAAGAATTCATTAATGACTGAATCCATTGATGAGATTGACACCTTTATGATCCAGTGACCTCACAGCAACACCACTTATAGGAGGGCAATCTGTCAATAAATAAGTTTTTAAGGATATTTTATATCCAAACCGTAACATTCTGCTCATGTTTCCTAAAGAGCTGTGTCCACCTCATAATGAAAAAAATGCATTGTCTATCCCCATGAGTCCCCCAAGGCTCATCATCATTGCCATTGCTCAAAAATTCAAGTTTAATGTCTCCTAACTCTTAGTTATGAGGCTCTGTTAAATAAAAGGGCAAGTTATGTGCTTGTAACACACAAGTATGGCACCACACAGATGGGGCCATTGACTGCTAGCAGCTCAGGGAACTGCATCCCTTGGATCATGGCTATAAGAGACCTTAGAATGCCTGGACTGTAGAACATGGGGAAACACTTTCGTAGAAAACCATTGGCAAGCAGGACACCCTGGAGGTCTCTTCTCAAAACAAAGCATTTGAAATGAGTTAGAAGTTTTATACCGAGTCTGCAGTGAGTGATGTCTAGTCATTTCCTGAGATGACCTCCACACATTGCTCCTTTGGTTTTAGGGCAAAGTGTTTGTCTCATTTTTAATGGTAATAATTTCTTCAGCTATCATCTATTTTCAGTCCGAACTTAAAATGTATTATTGTGGATAGATAGCAAATGCAAGTTTTTCAAATCTTTCCACTCTGCTTTTTTTTTCTGGGGAGGAGTTCTAATTCTCACTATATATCCATCTAAAAGCAGCTGCAGTGCCCATACCACACCCTGAATGATGGGATGTCTTGAAACTTCTTCCCCCAGATTAGTTAACTTGCCACCTATAAACTCATACTCCCACAAAATCCCGGGATGTAAACAAATTGTAGACATGATTTTTTTGAGTATAAGAGGAGTGGACTCCAGCTCAGCTCCTAATAGAGTCTTTGTTCCCACTGGGGAGCTCATGAGCAGTCACCGTTGTCTGCATGCTTGTCAGCCGTGTGTTCCTCTGAGCTAACACCAGAGCTGTCTGCGCAGCCCTGCTTCCAGCATTCCAGCCCATGTCTCCATTTCCTTTCCTAATTCCTCCCACAAGACTGTCCCTACAGCTCCTCACCCTCTTGGCAGACACAGTCAGGGCAGCAGCCCCATTTCTCAGCACCAACTTTTTGTGTAAGTAGCTTTTATCACCATAACAAAACAAATTAAGGGAGGAATGCTTTCCTTTGGGTCATGTTTTCATGTTTTTGGAATTTTGGTTGATCAGCTGGCTTCACTGCTAGGAGGCCCCCTGCAAGACAGAAATAAGATGAGCATGCGTGGTGGCAGAAAGCTTGCTTGCTTCGTGGGGATAGAAGGAAGAGAGGAAACATGTACATGTTTTGATCATTTCCGTGTTGATGATTTAGTATAGAAAATGGTAGTTTTCCGTGACATTGTCACTGTTCTTTATATTTACCCTCTCAGTCCTCTGCTATTCATCTTCCTTCTTCCTACCGGTTCCCTCCTTACTACAGTAACCCTACTTCTACTTCCATGGCATTCGTGTGTGTGTGTGTGTGTGTGTGTGTGTGTGTGTGTGTGTGTGTGTACTTTTATGTATAAGAGAAAATGTAAAGTTTTTGTCATTTTTAACCCTCATTATGAAAGAAAACCTTTAAATCTTGTCCTTTTGAATCTGGTTTATTTCACTTAACATAGGGCTCCCCGCTTCCTTCTTTTTCTGCAAATGGCATAATTTCATTCTTCTTTCCAGCTAAATAAGGCTTCGTTAGAGATGAAACTTTTTATTGCAATGTTCATTTATGCATACCAGATCTGGCCAAAGGCTAACTCTGTGAGGTGTGCCTTGGCGTTGATGCTTTTTATGCCGTAATGATAATGGTTCTTTCTTATTTTCTGGGCATCCTGACTAGCCACTCAGGGACTATGGCAACAGCTGATTAGCCAGCCTTGCAGTTCTCAGTCTTCCCTCATCCCTACCACCTCATGCAGCTTACCCCTACTGGATCAATTGTCCTAACAGCTCCTGAGACCCTGTACTACCTTAAAGATATATGGTATGAATATATGTGTAATGTTTATATACGTGTTATACAATCTCTGCAGTAACATTGGGGGTTTCTATAAGAAGGCTCACTCTGTATGCTAACTCTCAACTATACTATGGCCTTTCACCTCGGCCCTATAGAGTATTAAGCCATGCTCATTCCTGCAGTCATATCTTTAACTGTGCTTCCTTTGTCTGGCTCAAAAATTTGAATGAAGTAGACCAGAAGACTCTGGGCCCAAGGAACATTTCTTATTGGTTCATTTTGCTGGTACCTCTCTTGGTCTTATGCCACTGTTAGGTGGGAAAACACTAAGCTCTCCTTAGCTTAGGCAGGAAAGAAAAATGTCTCCCATTACTCTCATCGGTTCATGCTGAGCCTCTAACAAAAGATGGTCACAGGAAAAAGATTAACAAATTTATTTCATGCTTTATCTTTTCAAAAGAAAAGTTATGGAAAGAATTAAGCCTGAGTGTTTCAGCTATGAAGTGTGTTTGATGAAGTGTGGATATTCTGAGAGGCATGGTTAAGACATAATGTAAGGGGCTGGAGAGATGGTTCAGCGGTTAAGAGCACTGACTGCTCTTCCAGAGGACCTGGGTTCATTTCTCAGCACCCACATGGCAGCTCACAACTGTCTGAAAATCCCAGGGGATCTGACACCTTCACACCAATGCACATAAAATAAAAAGATAAATATATCATAAATTTTTTTAAAAAAAGACATAGTGTAAGGACTATGCTATAGTGGAGCAAGCTGGGGGAAATTTGACAAGACCTGTTTGTTTAGACTTCTTTCTGTGTCCCTCCATCTTCAGGAAAAAGAATGCACACTCCTTTTCCTGGCTCTAATGAGGAAACTTTTCACAAGAAGGCCTTATTCTCCTCTTCCAGCAGTCATTAGTCACCTGCAGCTCTTTGTGTAGGCGTGGGCTCCACTAAGTTTCTCCCCTTTCGTGTTTATATGTCTGTTGTGAAATAATCTTTTTGTACATTGTACAATCTTTCCAACACACCTTCTGATTGGTTTAATAAAGAGCTGAATAGCCAATACCTAGGCAGGAGAGAATAGACAGGACTTCCTGGCAGAGATAGGAACTCTGGGAAGAAGAGAGGTGAGATTCACCAGTGAGACACTGAGCGAGTTGAGTGTACAGTATGGAAGAAAGGTAATAAGCCATGTGGCAGATTGTAGATTAATATAAATGGATTAATTTAAGTTTTAAGAGCTTGTTGGGAAAAAGTCTAAGATCAGGCCAAGCTTTCAGAATTAATAAAAAGTTTCTGTGTCGTTATTTGAGAGCTGGCTGTTTGAAGAAAATCTGACTACATATGTCCATTGACATTGCTATTGTTTTGGTCTTATTTATGCAGCAGTTTTTAGTGGAGACTGTTTCCCAGGAGTGAGCCCCTTATTGGAAGTCCAATGCAAGGTGTCCGTCTTGAAATCATATACCTACAAACAGCAAAAGCAGAATCATCAGATTCTATTTATATATTTGTGCATACATATACACATATATGTATGTATGTAACATATCTAGTCAAGGAAAAAGAGGCTATCAACTTGAGAGTGGGGAGCATGGGGTGAAGGGAGGGTAAATTGGTGGGGTTGGAGGGAAAAATGGAAAGGGGGAAGTGATGTCATTTGATTTAAATTTTTAGAAAAAGAGTTTTATGACCTCCTTCAGGAAAAAGAGTGGGGAAACTTCTGCCTCAGCAGCTTCCTGAGGGTCCTTCAGCTTAAATAATTCAAGGAGCCCTATTAGGGAGTAGTATGCCTTGAAATCTTTAGGCATCTGCTCTTTTAAACATCTTTCCCAGTTCCCAAAAGGCTGCTTTGGATTTTGTTGTCCTGAACATCTTATCAGCCTTCTGTGGAAATTATTGCCTTAGGTGTTTGTTATGGGCATTAATATATATTTCACTGAGTCTGAAGTTCTGTATTGTTTCCTGGTCTGCATGTCAAAGGCTTTGCCTTTACAGGAGGCAGTGAACTCTAAGACTATCTCAAAAGGGGTGGGAGATTTTCCATAGTTCATAGGAGCCAGTCAGAAAGAGTTATTCAGGTCCTGCCAACCTATCATCAACCTGTCATTACCACTATGTTCAATGTGATCTCAATCAAGCAGTAAATAGAATGTCCAAGAAAGAAGATTTGGGCAAGCCCAAAAGACATTTTATAGACCAAGTTGACTTGGGGCTTGGGGACTTCAAGTCTGAGATATACAGGACAAATGGATCTTTGTTCAAAGGCACCTCCTCTTAGAGATGTTCTTCACCAAATGGACGATCTCAACTATTAAGTGTTTTAGTTAGTTACTATTGCTTCAGTGAAGCACCATGACAAAAAGCAAGTTGAGGAGGAAAGGGTTTATTCGGCTTATACTTCCACATCACAGTTCATCATCAAAGGAAATCAGGGCAAGACCTCAAATAGGGCAGAAACCTGGAGGCAGGAACTGATGAAGAGGCCATGGAGGGGTGCTTCTGACTGACTTGGTCCTCAAGGCTTGCTTAGACTGCCTTCTTATAGAACCACCAGTCCAGAGATGGCTCCACTGACAATGGGCTGGATCCACCCCATCAATCACTAATTAAGAAAACACCTTACAGGCTGGTCTATAACCACATCTTAGGGAGGCATTTTCTCAGTTGATATTCTCTCTTTTTAGATGACTTCAGCTTGTGTTAAATTGATATAAAACTATCCAGTACATTAGACTTGTCTCACACTCCTTAACATGTTTGATCAGTCATCATCTTGTTCATTCAAGGCTGATGGGTTATTCATCTGTTTATTGTGATCTCCACCAGAAGATAAGCCCTAAGCCTTCATTACATCAACAGTCTCTATAAGAGCACTTAGTACATGGCAGACTCTCAGCAAGTATTCAGACATTTCTGATTTTTGTTGCTACTCTTCTCTCTAGTATTAAGGAGTTAATAGACATAGTTTCTTGGACTTTGAACTAATAGTAAAATTATGATGAATTCAATGGAAACTGGGAAATCTCTACAGCCTAGATAGAAAGGAACAGGTCTCCCCAAACTGGGTTATCTTCAGTCAATCACATTTAGAATGAATCAAGTCATAGCTTGTCTTCATTTTTCATTTACTTACCATTTTTATTGAATTATTCAACTAATAAACCTTGAGTCCTATTAATATATCAGACCATTCTGGATGTTCAGAGGGCACAAATATTTAATTCAATAATACTTCTTCCTCCAGATCACATATTTGCACAACAAAATGATAGGTTCTGTGACAGATCTTGGACAATCTGGTAAGAGAATTCAGCCTTTGGACAATTAACTATTCTTAACCAGGAAGTAGATGTCAGGGAATAATTTATAGGAAGGAAATACACAGACAAATTTGGAGGGATGAGCAGAAATTTTACAATAAATAGTTCTGTCTTCCAACTCTACACTGATCCAAAATTCTTTGAGTTCCTATCACACCACTGCATCACCTGGTTACAATCTCCTGCACTTTGCCTCAGTGACCTGTGACCTTACTTTTGCACACAGCAAATGAAGCTATAACCATGCTGGTGGTTGGTAATGGCCTTCCTCCCCCATTTTTCTTGAGACAGGAAGTCTTGGCACCCTTAGGAATATTGCTTAATATTAATGTCTTGGATTTTTTATTTGAAAAATGAGAAATTTAAAATGGATAATCCTTAAACAATTTTCTAGCCCTAAAATTTGGTGAATGTGAACCAGGAGATGTGCTTGAGTACCATATGGTATCTGTGTTGTGAGTCTCAAATGCAAAGCTGCAGATAGAATATCTTCTCACAAGACACAGTCTTAGGCAAGCTCTGGATACTTGGTGAATTCTAGAAAGTTACGTGCAGCTTAAGACATCATTAAGTAAATTTTTAAGAAATACGTGATATTTCTGGCTGGTCGGGAACTCATGATTCTTCTGCCTCAGTCTCCCGAGTGGTGGGATTACAGACATGTACAACTATGCTTGGCTTCTCTGTTTGATGAGAGAGGTTTACACTGTAGCTGAGACTAGGTTTAGAACTCACTGTGTCACCCAAGCTGATCTCAAATTCGAGGCTATTCTCTCTGTGCCTCTCAAGTTCTAAGATTACAGGCAAGAACCATCGATCATGGATTTAAGATGTGGGATTTCTCTCTGTATGCGGTGAATACCATTGGTTAATAAAGAAACTGTCTTGGGCCTGCGCAGGGAATAGAGGTAGGTGGGGAAAACTAAACTGAATGCTGGGAGAAAGAAGGGTGGACTGAGAGAGAAGCCATGTAGCCCCACCAGAGACAGATGCGGGAACTTTAGCCAGTAAGCCACAGCCACGTGGCGATACACAGATGAATAGAAATGAGTTAAATTAATATAAGAGTTAGCCAATAAGAAGCTAGAGCTAATGGGCCAAGCAGTGATTTAATTAATGCAGTTTTGTGTGATTATTTTGGGACTGAGCAGCCGGGAACTAACTAGCAGCCTCCCTCCAACAGATTTAAGGTTTCTTTCCTTAAGATTTTTGTTAAGTGTAAGTATAAATAGAACAATTCCTGGAAACCAATGTGCTTCATTTGTAGATGCTGAAACATACATGTTTAGCTTTGCCACACCTTGGAAGTATAGAATGGTGGTCTTTTCTTATATAAGGCTGGTCTGGTCCAGCCAGGGGAGATCTATGCCTTAGAGAGCAGCTTCCAATAGATGCCTGGCACACCAAGTACTTCCTTGTGAATCATGCTGCCACTAGGAAGCCACTCACATCCACAGACATCTGTTGGCCATTGTGAAATGTGGCCTGGGGAGACTCGATAATATGGACACACTGTGATAGCATGACTCTCTTCAAAAGTGAGGGACACAAGAACATATGACTGTGATCTCCTATTTCTGTTATGTGATGGGCTCTTCCTAGTCCCCTGCATTCAATTTTTTTTAAGGCAAAGTAACATAAGTACAAATAATTAATTATCGATTTGACAACTGTTCTAGTCAAAACAGACTGTCATATGTTGTTTTCCTTGTCCCATTTGGAATTTAAATTTGCTAATTCTTTCAATTAAATCTGGGTCCCACAATATGTTTCTTGGACTCCATACAGTTATTAGCAGCAAAATATGTTATTATACAGCTGAGTGAATTTATTGTTTTATAAACTTTGGTGTTTATTATTAAAGATTAAGAACCCTAATGAGATAGTAATTTGGGCTTTATTAAGACTATGCATTCCAGTTTTTGTAGAAGTACTTTATTTTCCCTCAAGTACAGTTTAAGGTAAAATGAGATACATAAAAATTTCACTTCTCAAATTAGATCTAAATGTGTGGTGAGGGCACAGGGAGATAGGTTCTCTTAATACTGGTGTAAGATGTAAGCTGGTAGAACCTTGCTGAGTGGCAACTGAGCAAAATCATTCCAGATCTAAACTTTATAAAGTAAGGCTAAAGGCAGAGTGGAGATGAGGCCATTGGGGTAGTCCAAATAAACAGGGTAAGGGGAGGTACATCTGAGACATAGCCCCTGTCAGAGTCCCAGCAGGATGAGGACGGAATTGGAGTTGGTGGACAGCAGTAATAGCTGTCTACTATAGGACAGGAAAGCCCAGTTGGGATGGGGAAGACATCCATGGAGTGTGGAGGTACTTGGTAGGGTCCCAGAGTCAAGTCAGACAAAGGCATCTTTGGAACTGGCTCAGAACAAGACTCAGAACTACAGAGAAGTTAGGCAAGGTGGCATGTGTTGATAGTCCCAGTTCTGTGGTCAGCTGTGAGTGGAGGAGTGAACAAACCTATGAGTTCATGGAGAGCCTTAGCAGCATAGTGACACCCCATCTCGAGCACGCAAGAGAAGGAAGCAAACATAAGAGTGGACATTTTAAGGGTTCAGAGCCCTAAACATGTTAGCTACACACAACCAGTAGGAAAATGTTAGTTGGCCTGTGAAGGGAATGGTGGCGTGCTGGAAGCTTTGATCACATTAGTAAACAAATGGAGGCTACTGTGAGACATGGCTCTTACAGTTGAAGAATAAAGTGGTAGACACTGGAGGAAGCCTACAATAAACTATGCTTTTGAATTGGAGTTGGGACTATTGACATGGACTCGGGATTTAAATTTTCTGTCAATAGTTATGGGAAGAGGTAAATGTAGAATTTATAGGTGTGTGCCTGTGATGTGTGACAACACACCAAAGTACAGATGCCACCAAAGACCAACTTAGGGACCTGTGAGTTTTATTTGCAGGAATATAGGTGAGAGGCTACTTACAGAAGCAAAATGGCCCAAAGACAGCTGTATCACTGAAGTCCACCCCAGCGTGCGTGCCAGCTCACAAAAGCTGGGACCCTGGAGCTCACTGAGCAGCATGCAGGCAGCTCAAAGGTTAAAGAGCATCCCTTCTCAGTGACTCTTGTCTAAACCTGCTCCAGGCAGCTCTGCTGGTCTCTGTTTCTTCCAGGCAGCTGGGCTGGTCTGGTTTCAGAGTCTTCTTTGCACGTGAGCTTGGTTCTTCTGAGAAGGACCCTCAGCCTATATACTCTGGTGGGGGGGGGCTAGTGAATCTAGTCAGTTTTAGGGAATTCCTGAAGCTATTTTGAATTCTTTACCTTCCTGCTAACTGCAGCATGGAAGGAAATTCAATCTCGGAGGAAACTGTTATGCAGCAGCGTGTGCATGCAGGCATGTGTGTGCATACATGTACACTTGTCTATTTATAGATTCACCATAGATTTACTCTCTCTGTTCATTAAGAGCTCAGAAAACCCTGCAGTATTAGTAGCAATGAACATAGCTAGTGCATAGATTTTGGTTTATAAATACCTTTCAGTACTAAAAGAATCAAAGATCATTGTATGAATGATACCAGATCTGGGGCAGAAAATTGAAACCAAGCCTGAACGTTCTTACTTTGCCAAAATCAAGAAGTGTTCAGAGAATGAAAGTAGCGTGTAGAAAATATGACGGCAGCTTGAGTAAATTGAACAGGTCTGGGGTAATCAATGAATCGAAATAAGTTATGGGCTGAAGAGATGGCTAAGAGGTTAAGAGCCCTTATTGCTCTTGCAGAGGACTCAAGATCAATTCTCATATCTACATGGCTCTAGTTCTAGGGGATCCAATGCCTTCTTCTGACCTCCTAGAGTTCCTTCATGCACATGATACCCATAAACTCACACGGGCATATACACACATACCCACACAAATAATAAAGACATATAAAATTATATGATGCTAATTAATTATAACCTACAGAATCCTGGAGTTTGTAATGATATGAGTAAACGAATGAAGGAATGGATTTGAAGTTTGAAAAAACGCGGAATAATGTATGACTTCAAAATGCCTTCCCACAAATGCTTATTAATTAAAACGGGGAAAGAGTTTTATAGTAGAGATAGGATCAACATCCTTTAATCAGGCAAAGTTAGCCGAGTGACTGACAGCACAGGCTGAACTCATGTACCACCTGGTAAGACACAAAGACCACAGCAACATGACTTCTGCAATGAGTGTAAGCTGCATCCTGAATCCAAACCTGAGGCACTATCGAGTGAACCTCAGCTCAGAGACAGTCTATCAAATAACTAACCTTCAAAGCAGCAAGGTCACACCGACAAGACAGAGCTGAAGAACTCCATCATAAGCAGGAGTGAGGAGAAAATTAACTGCACCCTGTGTCTCCAGCCTGGATATTTTTGATATTTGGGACATTTGAATCAATTGATGAAATCTGAGATGAACAGGGCACCAATGTTAACGTCCTGGTTTTGATGGCTGTGTTTGTGGATAGGAAGAAGGATGTCTAATAAAACACTTGGGGGCTGGAGTTGGAGCCTCAGGTCAGCCGCTCACTTTCATATGACTCGGGATAAAGCTATTTGCCCTACTCTTACAACTTTCTGTGAGTCTGAATTTGTTTCATAATACAAAGTTTTAAAAGGCATATACAAACTGCTTTTAGAAGGAGGTTACAAATGAATGTTTTTATGTTATATTCTTTTATATATGCAAAGTATCATGTGTACACTAATATTCAATGGACACATTGTAGCAAGATAGTACATGGTAAGGACTCCATAAACCTCCATAATGTTACTGCTACCATTTTCCACAACACAGCATCCAGTAAGTCTGCAGGAACAGTGTGGAAGAGTAGGCATCTTCTAGGGATACACGTCTGTCTCCATCCTATTGACTGACTCAGCATCCCTCAGTTGAACACATTGCTTGCCAATAGGCTGGTCTGGCTAGCCAACTTGCTCTAAGTATCCTCTGTCTCTTCCTTTCCAGCACTGGAATTATAAGTAGTCACAGGACCCATTTGCATTTATGTGGGTTTTGGTGATCCAAACGTTGGTCCTTATTGGGCTAGGCAGCAAAAAAATTAACCATTGTGGGACCTTCCCAGTCAAAAAATTATTGTTAATTGAGATGTAAAACTGAATCTCTCCATCACACAAGGTTTGCTGACGCCATTCATATTGATGTCTGGACTGCATAAACATTCCCTGTGTCTCTGCTTGACCTCTACTATCTGGGTAGAGGTGCCGGATGTTCCTACCCACCAGTTGGAAAACCAAAACACTCCCATACATTGTGCAAAGTGCCCAGGGAGACACAGTAGGATCTAGATGGGATTTACTTCTTCAGAAAGGAAATCTACTTTGGAAAGTCAATGTATTTTAATATGCTACACAGAAATTGCATTAGCTTTTGAGTATCCTCTGGAATCCACAACATAAGATTTTATAATATGCAAATATTTCAATAATCATAATTTCTAATAATAAAGTATTGATTTAAATAATCGTGGCATAGTTCCAGGACAGAATACTATATAGAAGCTACATCTCCAGGGCAAACTTACTCTCCGAATGTTGGGCTCCAATCTAGCCTCACTGCTGGCGAAGCCGGGTGGTCAGTAAGGCATGGAATAACCAAGTGGATCCAATGCGTTGTTTCTAGGTCAGCACAGTTAAAAGTGTGGCTTCCTGTGCCATCTACTACTTCCCCTAGCAGCAACAATAGTGCCTTGAGCTCAAGTAACATAACCTTGAACGGAAACATCACTACGTGGAGAAGAGAAGTAAGGGGCAGCCACCTTATCCACAATGGCCTTTGCATTATCATGAAAACCAAACAAACCTTTCTTTTCTTTTCTATTCTTTTTCTTCTTCTTTATATGTGCATGGTATACATGTATATATGCATGTTTGCATGTATAGGGTTATACATGTGTGCAGGCATATGGGGGGTGTATATCTGTGTGTATGTATGTGTTTGTATGTTTGTGTCTGTATATGTGTGTATGTATGTGTGCATCTGTCTGTGTGTCTCTGTGTGTGTCTGCGTGTTTGTGCCTGAGGTTGATATTGGGAATCTTCCAGATTGCTCTT
Source organism: Ondatra zibethicus (assembly GCA_004026605.1). NCBI lineage: Eukaryota > Metazoa > Chordata > Mammalia > Rodentia > Cricetidae > Ondatra > Ondatra zibethicus. Next base: position 272,122 of record PVIU01000218.1, on the reverse strand, counting down.
CCACTTTGTGTTATGAAGCAAAGTCTCCCGGTCAAACCCAGAGGCCTCTTATATGGACAGCTTTATTAGCCAACTTGCCTTTTAGGATCCCGACTCCACATTGTGAGACTGGAGTTACAGGTGAGTAGGTCACCACAACCACCTGCATCTGCGCAGCTTCTGGAGATCTGAACTCTAGTCCTCTTGATTTGAGGCAATTGCTTTAACTGCTGAGCTGTCTCCCCTGCCCCCAAATGGAAAACAACTTATAGCGGCCAAGATGTCAAGGCTTATTTGTTACTTTTGTGTAGTTTCTCCTAGCTGATACAGTCATTCATCCTTACAAAGGATTAGGTCCAAAGAAAATCAAATGGGAACAGAGGACCCATTTCAGTGGTGGACTTACTGCTGATTTATTTATGCCATTCATTTGAACGAAGATTTACCCAGCCCATCAGCTTCAGCACTGTGAAAGTGGGATCCAGTGATGAGTGTGGTGTTATCTTTTCCTGGGGGAGGCTCACAGTTCTTTCATGACAGAAGACAGTGCGGGCAGTATACTCTTCATACAAACGTCGGGGAAAAAAAATAAGATTAAAAAATGTTTTAAACGTTGAAAGAATTCTACATCGGTGGCCCAAAGAAAGAGAAACACCCAAACCCGCCCCTTCATGCACCCCTGGCTGCATGTATTTCGCAGAACCGCAGAACCTCGTCTGTACACTGGTTTAAAATCCAAAGCTCCAGGATGCTGTGTCGTGGTGGAGCAAACCCCGTTGTGAACACGGTTTGAGGAAAAAGATTTCATTAGATTTTTAGTCTTCTCCCTTCCCAAAGTGTCGCCTGTGTTTAGGACTCGGTGCCTGTAATCTTTCCGCTCTAGTTGCTGCATGAACGTTCATTATTTTAGATCAAAGAAAACAGAGGAAGCCGCTCATACACTTCCCCAGTGTCTCTCTCATTAAAAGTAATTATTTCCCCAGTTCAGTCCTCTTTGTTCACAGTCGCGTCCAGCGAGGAACTGGGTCTTAAGAAACCCAATTATGTCTGAGGCGGTTTCAGAATCCGTTAAAAGGGTTGGGGGCTGGGCGTCCGAGCAGCCTGGTGGGGAAGAACTCCGCGTTTCCAGCACCCTGCCACATTAAGAATTCTGCTCCCTAGGACTAGCTTGGAAAGCACTTGGCCTTAAATAGAGAAATTTTCTAGTTTTAATGTCTAAAGCTGAAAATAATGAATTTCATTAAAAACGAATGAATTCATTTTCTGTATTACTTTACAGCATGTGATTTAATTTCTGCACCAGCCAATGAGGACTCACAATTCATTCTGCGAAGTGTTTTGGTAATATTGTGCAGCTATGAATTTTTTGCTTGCTTTATTTAATGAATCTGTAAAGACATAAACGATCCCTTCAGACTGAGGGATTTGATTCCCAGCTCACGGTGGAACAAATAGATCGATTATTATCAACATGTCAGCCATGCCCAATTAAAGGTCTCTGTACAAATAATTTCACAGAAGGGACACTATAGTCTAACATAATTTATGCCAATTTTTATTTATTTGTAGAAAATAAAATGGAAAATTGAAAAGGAGCTTTGTGTCTGGAAGACAAAAAAAATGTGTTTAAAATTTTAGAAGAGTAGTGAGAACTGAGGAAAAATCCCTTCTCTCACATACAGAGAGAGTGTGGGCCCTGGGTAGGATCTGAGTCTCAGAAGGTACTGGGCTCAGAGCCCATGTTCTGTTTTCTGTACTGACTGTGACTTTTCATGATTGCTAGAGACATGTGGGCTTGGTGATGTTGTTTGCACACACCTGGGAAACGGCCATAGCTTCCCTCCCTTGGATGTGGCTCTAAGAACCTTGCAAGGGCCAGTGTGCAGGACCCACCTTCTCCAGAGGAAGGGGGTGGGAGAGTCTGGTTCTTTTTCACTTTTTAGTGTTTTACTAGGACTTAAAGTTTATTAATTTCATCACCACAGGTTGTAAGTCAGAAACATAAGAGAAAATGCTGCCCAATTGAGCTGACCCAGGAAACAGAAGATGCCACTTAGCATCAGCACTGCCTATCGTCCCTTTCAAGAGCAGGTACACAGAGTCAACGCCGCAGAAAACACAAGCAGCTCTAAGACAATCATCCTTCACAAACAGCGTGAAGAAATGGATATAGCCATATAACATACACATAGCAAAACAGTCTGTCGGTCCACTGAAGAATGCACGTTTACAAAAGACAGACATCTGTATGGTATACCAAACCATCATAAAATGAGGGTACCTGTATTACATACACCTGTGCTGGTAAGCTACAGGTGCTTCATATATCCCAGGGTTTTCCTAAAATAAAAATATTTCGAAAGCATTTCAAACATCCATTTGTTCTCAGTGCAAAAGAAGATCAATTTACCTGTGTTGCTTCCTATGGGTGGGGCTTAGAGTGAAATGCCCTATTTACTGAAAGTACGAAAACATAGATATTCAAGAAAGTCACTTATGTCTGTCGTGTGAGAGGAGTTTTAAACACCAGTCCCCCGAATGATATGTGAAAAGGTCTGGGGAGGAACCACCATTTCAAGTTGAAATGGATGAGAATGTTTTGGCATTTATTTATACATCAGACAGCAAATTACTCTGATTAAGATGAGTCAATATCACCTTAATTTGGTAAGCCCAGGGAATTTTAATTAGTTGGGGGCATACTTAAAAAAACTTGGTATTCGATACCTCATGTCATTCAGGACATAACATCATGAAATTAAGATTGTTCTATGATGGTTAAGCCTCTTCACACTCTGGTCTAAATTCCACTTTTCTTCTAAATCAGCTTAACAGAAAACGAGGTTTTAATACAAGGAAAATTCTAATAGCTTGCTAAGTTCTTTTTTTCTCTCTCTTTACCATCTAAAAAACTAGTAAACATTTTGTTATCTTGATACTTTTATAGGTAAAAATGAGTAAAACAGATGAACTGTTTTAGGCCAAAAATAAATGCATACACTACAAGCCCCTTTCCACTTGCATTCACCGGAAGTTTTTACCATTCAAACAGTTGAAGTGCCTTCCATGCTAGCTTTGGAGAAAGCTGAGAACAAGCCTATCCCAAGTTGAAAAGAGCAAAGGCCGGAAGTCTGCTTTACCCTACAGCAAAGACTGGAAGTCTGCCTTACCGTGTAAATGTGTGCCAGACCAGGGAACACGGACCCAGATGAGAATGTCTGATGGTGTTGCTACGTTTAGAGAAAAGAAATACTTGCAATAGATTTTTTTAAACTATATTTTCATTTATTTATGGTTTAAGGAATTAAAAAAACCTTTTGTATCTTCATGATGAAGGGGGTTATTATTATTATGTGTTACTATTATTATTAATTATATGTACGGGTGCTTTGCCTGTATGTATATATGTATATATGTGTTTGTATGTATGAGCTACTTGTATACAGAACCTACAGAGGCCAGAAGAAGGCACCCAATCCCCTGGAACTGGAGTTAGAGGTAGTTGTGAGCTACTATATGGATGCTGGGAATTCATCAAGATCCTCTGGGAGCACAGGCAGTGTGATGGGCCATTTTTCTAGTCCCTGACTGGTACTTCGGATGCATGTGGTAAATATTCCAGTGTTCAGGAAGAAGTGTATTGTATTGCAGTCAAAGGACAAGAGAATTCTTTATGGCTTTGATAGTTTACAACAGCCAATTCTCATTCTCTAATTCTCGCTGGTTCATCCTCGGCTCTTTGTCGCTCAGATTCCTCTTGCCCATTCAGCCGTCCCTTCCTAACACTGAGCAAGGAAGGGAGAAAAGTTGCTGGGGTTAGCCTATGCATCAGTAACAGCAGTGCAAGAGCTGAATGCATCCCCAAACTTTCCAGGAACTTTTATTTTGGAGCCATTTTTCTGGGAAAGGCTGGACTCCATCATTCCATTTAAAGAGAGCAGAAGAGGGGCTTAAAGAGAAGGCTCAGCAGCCAATAGGACCCAGATTCAATACCCAACACCCATATTGGGAGAGTCAAAACCTCCTGCAACTTTAGTTACAGAGTATCCGACGCCCAACACTGGCCTCCTCAGGCACATGCATACATATACCCCCACACACACACACACACTCACACATCTTTTCTTAAAAGGAGGGATCATAAGAACCCCCTTTGTTGACAAATGCTTTCTCAGATAGAGGGGACAGGTCTCGTTGCTCTGACCTTTGGCGACTGTGCTGCAGTCCATCTTCAGTCTGACAGATGCTTCTTCACACACATTTGTTTAGCAATCCTCTTTCTGGCAGAGTTCGAGGCAGCTGAAGGAAGAGATTTTCATTGCTGCCCTTCGCATGTGGTAAAGGCACTTTGACCCCTTGAGTTGTTCCTACAGTTAACTTTCTGCCTGTGTCGCTTTGTGTCAGAGGTCCTAGCTGGCGGTGGGATCATCTCCGGACTAACCATTCAAGGGGAATCAATGCTCTCTATTAATTCTCAATCAAGTGAAAAATCCAAGACAATTGAATGCTTTTAAAATCTACCCACAGTGCTTTGTGACACAGCATGCCCAAAGGTTGATGAGCAAATGAAGCCAACCTGTTTTCAGGAAGGTTCCATACATCATGGTGCAGACCCAAATCCATCCACATCTTTATCTGTCTATGCAGATTTAGTCACTTTACATTTTTCTTCACAGGATATAATCCACAGTTTTCTCTTGGAAGGTGGTGCCAAGGCTGGAGGCAAGGTTAGACATGGCTCTTTTCTTCAGTGTACAGTGTAACAGAAACATGGCAACAGCAGAGGCATCCCAGTCAAGCATTGCATAAGTGGTCGGCAACATTTCACACTCTTCCAGGAGATTCCATGATCACTGAGAGCTGAGCAACCAATGTTCCAGTGTATCACCAGATAAAAAGCCATCCGCTGAACTTAAACTGTCAAAACTTACAATGAGTTGGCCTTCTTTTCAGATTACAGCCCTTGGGAGCTCAGCTACAGAGGCTCTGGTTGGTGCAGATTGCTGGGATCCTGAGATCTGAGTAGAGGAAGAGCAGGTGTTGGTGGATTTTTAAGCTCCATTGGTGAGGATACAGTTGACTTGTTTACCAATACACTTCCACTATCTGACGTGCCCCTGTTCCTTCATGAATGGCAAATAATCAAGTAAGTGAGGATACAGGGGTTTAGTGGTTATTGTTCTAGTTTTCTAACATATCATTGAAAATATACAGAAAAACATGAAAGAAACAGAAACAATTGCATATGTAGAAATTTACACAACTTCTTTTTCTTGTTTGTGTATGCCGTGTGTGGATGTTGTGTGTGTGTGATGTATTTGTGTGCCCACAAATACACAAACAGAGAGGGCAACGGCAGGTGTCTTCCTCTGTGCTCTTGACTTCATTTCTTGAGACAGTCTTTCATGGAACTGGAGCTCATCAGTTGGCCAGACTGCAGGCTGGTAAGCCCCAGGGATCCTCCCGCTCTGCCCCCCAGCAACAGCATTATAGGCTTGTGTCACCACGCTTAGCTTTCCACATGGGCACTGGGGAGCCCAGCCTCACGTTCTCATGATTGCAGAGCAAGTACTTCACCCATTGAGTCATCTCCCAATCCCCCAAGAACTTAACTCCTATGAGAATTGAAACATAAAAAGTCTACAAGAGGAGAAAAAAATTACAGCTATTTAAAAGAAAAGGATTACAAACACAGCCTCAATTCTACCAAAAAAAAAAAAAAATTCAAATCAGAGGGAAGCACAGGAAAGAAAAAATATCAAAGCACTTCACTGGGTAGTTGATAAAAGGAGACACCTACAGGGTTAATTTCTAAAAGGGAAAGGAGACACTAGAGACATGCAAATGAAAATAACATGACCTATTGCTCGGACCAATCAGATCAGGACATTATGTATGGAGGCAATCCAGAAATATGGATCAAATTTCATGCTGAGCTGATTAGCTGATGTAGCCATTCTGCTTCTAGTCATTTGGCCTTAATTTTATCTTTATCTTAATTTAAATATTTGATTTAATCTTGAAATAATTACTTAGGCATATACATTTAGAAGAAACTAATAAAGCAAACCACCAAGGAGCCGTCTGCTTCCATCAATCATTTTGTTGCTTTTGCATGTCATTCTGAGGCTTCTCTTCTTTTTTTCTCTTCCTTATTCTTTTCCTCTTTCTTTTGGCCGCAAATAAAGAGAGAGCACTAATTGCAAACACCGATGAATGGTGGTGGAGGATGGTGGGTTAGTTGCTGTTTACATTCCTTTAATCATGCTAATAATTCATGTTTACATTTCCATATTCTGTGGGAAAATTGGACCCGTCAGCGCCTCTTCACTGAGATCCGGTCTTGCAAGAGGCCTCTATTTTCAATGCCCAAGGGAGCCCCTCAACCCCCTCACACTCCCACCCTCCTAACTCCCATTTTACCCCCCCCCCAACCCACACCACACACAAACTGCACTGTTAATGTCATTTTATACACAGCCGGAAGTGGGAGAAATGAAACATCCTGGAATCCAATCACAGGCCACATGAAGAAAGCAGCACATGTATTTTCTCAATTTGGAATGCAACAGATGACTTTGTCAGCCAGGCAGAAGAGCCTGACACATTCTCTCTTTTTGTGTGCTAGGGTCTCACTATGTTGCCAGGCTTCCTTCAAGCTCAGGATCCTCCTGCCTCAGCCTCCCAAGCAGCTGAAATTACAGGCATGTGCTCCCATCCCCGGCCTCGATCTCTCCCTCAGAGGGCTCTACAATCTTGTTTTTCACAGGCGAGCTATGCAAATTGTGTGGTCAGTCCTGCCAAGGTGTTTTCTGTCTTGTCTCTTTTCAGGAAGTGGTCCCTTCTTTTGTGTGCTTTCAATCGGCATTGGGATTTCTGAGGAGCTTGCATGAACGAGTTAAGTTCAGGTTGGCAGTCAGACTCTGTGCCAGCTCTGCTCCGAGCATCTTGACACAGCAACAGCCTGATTGCTCCCTCTCCTCCACAGTGTGGGACTAGCTAAGAAAGGTGCCCAGCTGCAGACGGAGACTGCTCATTTGCTCCCAGCTGCCCAGACCGAAATAATCACACAGAAACTATATTAATTACAACACTCTTTGAACAACAGCTTAGGCATATTCCTGGATAACTCTTATATCTTAAATTAACACATTTTTATTATTCTGTGTATCACCACACGACTGTGGCCTACCAGTAAGATTCTAGCATCTTTCTCCTTTGGCAGCTACATGGCAGCTTTTTTACTCCATCTACTCTCTTTGTATATCTCTTCCATCCTGGCTATATCCTGCCCTTCCATAGGCCAAAGTAGCTTCATTCATTAACCAATAAAAGGAACACATATACAAAACGACATCTCACACCACCCAGGGTCACATTGCTGAGTACTGGGAAGCCAGTGTTTGGTCACCACACTGGCTCCCCCAGCCTGTACTCAGTTCACACTGTTCCCCCAACACCCCCACTGTGTAAAAATGTTAACCTTAGACACCGTGTCACTTACTGTTCAACTGAAGCTAGCAGAGACCAACTCGTGGGCCCTGAACCCTGTTGTCTTTACCCCTGTTCTCTTTTTTTAAACATGGCTCATTCCTTTTATTACAGATTTTGTTGCTCTTACAGAGTCTGACATCTTGACCCCTTTACCATGCCCACTCTGGCCCCAGCCACTGCCCTCCCTCCATGGACAGCCCTGCCCTCTGTGGAAGTAGGTCAGCTTTCAAGGGTACATAGCATCGCATCTCCTGTCTTTAGAATGTGCCCCACTTCATTCAAAGATAAGTCCTTACTGCCTGTGGCCAGCACAGCCGTCTACGACACCAGCACGAGGAAAACAGTGGGAATTCTCTAGGGTGCTATAGTCCATACAGACTCAATGCTTTGTTATAAACAAGGCAGGGCTGGAGAGATGGATCTGTGGTTAAGAGTGCTTGTTGCTTTTCCAGAGGACCCAAGCTCTTAACACTCATTCCTGGCCGGTCACACCACCTGTGACTGCACCTCCAAGGGATTTCGCACCTTGTTCTGGCCTGTGTGGGCACCTATACACTTGTGGAATGCAGCCATACAGACATACACGCGTACACTTAAGTAAAATGAAATATTTAATTGAGAAGTGAAGTCAAATGGGCTTTATGTTAGATGCCTTTGCCCCACTGTATGTTAATGTAAGCGCTCTACAACTATCCAAGGGAGACTGGGTGGGGCTGTGAGGCCCGATGCAATAAATGCAATTTAAACTCATAATAGTTCCATTTGCAATGGGCTCATTGAAGCAGAACCCTACTGTGAGTCAAAGCAGCTCCTAATATATTCGCTGGTGAAACAAACAAGTAATCAAATTGTCTCTGTGCTTTTCTTCTCTTCTCCCGGCAACATTTTCTTTCTGATAAGGACTTCTCTATCACAAGATAGCAAAATTGTACATGGGGGGAAAAGGGAATCTTAAATCAGGAAGGCACTCCCAGGTAATGAGGCTAGGGGACTCTCTTAGTAAGGTTTTCACCAGCCACCCTCCCACCCCCTGATATCCTCCCTTAGATGCATGCATGAGTCACTGGAAGAGGCGGAGGCTACGCAAGTTATTCCTGCCACACCTGGTCTGCCTTCAACCCCAGGAGCCCACACTGCCTCTCAACAAGAACCACACAAAACAGAGAGACCTTGGTGCTCGTAGGGAACAATAGAGCATACCCAAGTGGAGAGTAGAGAGGTGTTGCTGAGGAGTTATCCTTGAGGGCACAGTTCTGTGTGTCCTGTGGCATTGGTCAGTAGCCATTCATGCATTCATGGCAACCTTTACAAGAACATCGGATCCTATTTTGTGTTTTTTGCTTGGCCACGGAGATAGGAGTGCGTGAGGGTAGGGGTGGGGGCTGTGTTCCTCTGCAGCACCACCCGCGGTAGATATGGTGGCAGCCATCACAGAATCTGCGCCACCTTGTGGCCGCCCAAGATGCTACAGCGAGGGTTTCTGGGTGTTTGCTTAATCTAGGGAGACAGAGGATGCCAGAGGAAGGGGTGAAACACTGTTATCTAGAAACATGGAGACCAGCTATTTTCAATAAAAGAAAACTTGGCGCTTTGTACTCATCATCCTGGTGAAACGACACACATTCCCACTCCCTCCTCTCTCAGATCTTCAGTTTCTCTTCTCGGTTTTTTCCTTTCCTCCCACAGCGAACAGCTTACAAAAGAGAAGAAAAGAAAACAAGTCATCCCAATGCCCTTTGGTATTGCTGTCTTGTGTTTGTACATATTATAGCACAAGACATAACGGAGTTCACCGCGTTGCTTTGTAAACATTGCTCCACGCACCCCCACAGCTTCTTGTCGTCCCAAACTGGAACTCTGAACCCACTCCTGCCTCAGTCTCTGGCCACTCATTCCACTTTCTGACTTTCTTGTGGATACCCTGGCTTTTCTGGAGAGCCGGGAAGTTGACACATCCCAACTCAAGGCATTTTCCCAGACAGTGGGAGATTTCTAGTAATTCTCCGTGTTTTCTGACTTTCTCCCCCCATCCCGCCCCCACAAAAAGCATGTGAGAAAAGAGAAAACCACCAACAGACTCTGGGGAAAGGGTAAGTGTGTAAGAAGCAAGAGGCCAGGGCGGGTGGGATGGGCGTTCCAGGCTAACAGAGCATTAAGGGTTTGTCACGTGTGGTATGCACTGGTTGCCACAGCAAGAGCTTGTGTGATTAAGGGGTGGGGCAGCCATTGCCTGCCAGGTGGGCAGAAGGCAAGTCCGGGCAGCTTTGTCTGTCTTGCTGAGAAGCACATCTTTTTAAGTAACAGGGAAGGGGATTTGAAAGAGCGGGTACCTACCTAGTCAGGGACAGCTTTAGGAAGGAAACTTGGATGCCTGGACTATGCTAAGTGGGTAGAAAAGGGAGGAGAAGAAGACAATGTAGGAAGCTAGAGAATGGCACAGTAGCCCAGGGAAAGGGTATTGAGGACCTGAGCTGCAGAGAAAAGGTAAACAAGTAAATGGATACTAGAAAAACTCAGAGTAGGAATTTCTGGATGTGGTGGTAAACATCTAAAGTCCCAGTCCTCAAAGATGGAGGCAAAGGGACCAAGAGTTCAAGACCTATCCCTGCTATATGACAAGAATTGTCCCCAAAATGGAAAACAACAACAAAATATGCAGAAAAAGAAAGAAAAGGAATGAAAGAAAAGAAAAAAGAACTAATAGCAGCTGGAGGGACCGAGCTATTCTCTGGAGGAGGGAGAGAGGAGGGTGGTGTTGACCTTGAATAAGTGGATGGTAATGTTTCTCACTGAGTTAGTGTGGCATCTTGAACGAGAATGGCTCCCACAGGCTCGTATGTTTGCATACTTGTTCTCCAGTTGGTGTATGTTTGGAAAGGATTAGCAGCAGTGGCCTTGTTGGAGGATGTGGGGGTTTGAGGTTGCAGAAGTCTCTGGACATTCCTATTGTGCTCTCTTTGCCTCCTGCTTCTGGATCAAGATGTGACCTCTCAGTCACTGTTCCAGCACCATCCCTACCTGCCCACTTCCAGACTCTCCACCATGATGGTCGAGACCCTAGCCTTCTGAGACTCTAAGCCCTAAATAAACTCTAATTCTTTTACAATCTGCCTTGATCGTGGTGTCTAATCACAGCAATAGAAAAATAACCAACACAGGTGGCCAGTGAAGTGGGGGAGCAGACTGAATGAGGCTCCCTGTGGGACATGCTGGATTCTGGGCTCCTAGAAGCCAGCTAAAATAAGGACAGCATGTGCAGGGAGAGAACACATGAGGGATCAAAGACATAAATACGGAGCCCAAGAACATATAAACAGGGACCAAAGCAAAAGGAGTTAATGAGACCCCCCAAAAAGCCATGTGTGGTAAAGAGGAGTGACACCAGGGTCTAATTGATGCCCTCCAGTATCTATTATCGTTCCTGACTGCAAGTAACAGAGACTACATCTAATGGTGAGCGCTGGATGGAAAAGAACCCACGAGAGGCTGGAGAGCAGAACAAACAGAATAAATAGTTGTACAACCAGGCCCAGAGTGGACAGAAGGAAGGGGACACTGAGATTTCCATGTCACCGTGTGGCTACCCACCATCCCACATATCTCCACTGCAGACTGATGTGCCTGGAAGGGTCATCTCATTATTCCAATCCATGTTACAGTCCTTCATCCCGAATGATGGTGTTGTTATCCTGCCTTGGCATACTCTAAGAATTGTAAGAGAAGCAACTGAAAAGCAACGCTTAAAGCTAGAGAGAAACCAGGACATGGGCACCGTCTGAAATCCTGGGAAGAGAGTTGTAAGAAAGAGGGGTATATTGTGTCTAACTCCACACAGAGGGCCAGATCCAGCAAGATGAAGGGTTAAACTCTCAGATTAACTTGAGCAGGTAGGACATCATTGATGAGTTTTATCCTAGCTGGTTTGGGGAATAGAAGGGCTGAGAAAACTGTAGTGGCTTGGCAAGCAAATGGGAAAGAAAGGTAGGTGGACTCTTTACAATGGGAGAGGAAAGGATGGTCAAGATGAGGAACTGTTTATTCTGTGACCTGTCCCGCGATTTGGTGATGGCAGAGTGTGAACACGCTTAGAGCCTGCAGGGAAAGATCCACTGGAGGGTCAGGTGTGCAATAAAGAAAAGGTACATAGAGCAGAATCAAGGGTATAGCAAGGATCCAGGGACAGAGCACAGGTCACCTTAAAGCAGAGAAGAGACATTCTCCTTTAAGGTTGGACAGAAGGTGACAGGAATTGTAGCTTTAAGTAAGTGCTATACTCTGAAACACACACACACACACACACACACACACACACACACGATGCCTGGCTGTGGTTATGCTCATATACGGCTACCTATATCAGAGCTATTTTATCTGTCATGTGATGGGATGTGGCACAGGGATTTTGAGGAGGCTTTTCCTAAGCCAGACTCCCTCACTTCTCACCCTCCCGCAGGGCTCACCATCATCTGCTGAGGAGCAGTGACAAGTGACACCAGGAAAGCCAACTCTATTTTAAAATGTAGCTTGAGGTGACCCACTGCTGCTGCTTCACTGTGACCTCGTTACAGAGAGGCACCCCAAGCTTTTTGCGGTTTGTTGGGAAGATTAACAAAACATTTTAGGAAAGAGTAGCGCTGTGGGGGTTTGGTTATTACTTGTTGGCTGGATGGACTCACTGGGATTGTAGAGCAACTGAGTGAACATATCAAAAAGAAAATAAAACAAGTGAACCAACACAACCCATCCCAAACATATTTGAAAGAAATTCAGTGCTGTCCTAAGTCTTTCAGCCAAGACATCGTTTCAAGGACTTGTGACTCTGTCTCTGTCTCTCTCTCGATGCATATAGGAACTCAGGATGAGTAAACCGGCTGGCTTTGAGGGCTATTAAGGGCAAGATGGGCTGTTCCCAGAGCTGCTCAGTGAGCCACCAGATGCATCCTCAGAGCCCAAGAGACTGTGTGCAGCAGAGGCCAGCTGCACTCACATTTAAATCCTTAGCACCTACCCTGGCACGTCACAGGGACCGAATTCCTGAGTCAGCTGGAGAATGTATAAGCTATAAAATATGCTATGTTTCCTCAAGGGAAGATCAACAAAATCCATTTAGCTGGGTTCCTCGGTCTGAAAACTACTAAAACCCATTTTCTTAATTTCTATTTAAGTGTTCCTTGGTTATCTAAATAAAGGGATTAAGTGGTTATTTAGCTTAGAACTGAGGGTTTTAAGTAAAACAGCTCAAGCTAGATATTTTTCCCTGTCTGGCTCCATTAGCCTTCTGCCATGCCGCTCTGTCCTTGTGTGTCTAACAAAGCCATGTTCACAGTTAATTAAAACGCAGTGTCTCTATGAAGAGTCGGGGAAATTTTCCTTCTGTGCTATTTCCACTGCAAACTAGACAGAACAGGTTTGAATTTGTTCCATGACAAAAGTGAAACTAAGGTCATCCTGGTATCATATTTAACTATTCCATGACAATGTCAAAGGAAAAAGCAAATATCTGGGACAAATGACCTGGCTCATGGGAAAAGGCTCTTGCTGTGGAGCTTGCTCATCTGGATTCGGTTCTAGGGATCCCCTGGGTGAAGGAAAGAACAGAACCAGCTCCTGCACGTTGTCCTCTGACCTCCACCCTCTGACCTCCACATACATGCTGTGGCAGGCAGGCCCACATACATACACAAATAAATAGGTATAATTCTAAATAAATAAATATCGAGGGTTTGGGGGTTTTGCTGTTGTTTGTTGGGTTTTGTTTTGTTTGTATCCTCTTTCTGGCACACAGATCCTAGAGCCCTGGATTCTCCAGGATGATATATTGTTTGTCTGCTAAGAGACCACGGTGGCTAGAGCTGTCTAGCTGCACCAAAAAGAACAAACGTTGGGCTTTAGCGCTTTCCATCCTGTTTGGTGGTGTTTGATTGTAAATCCAACTTGGGAGGCTGAGGCAGGAAGATGGTGAGTTCAAGGTTAGCCTAGGCTCTACAGGGAGACCTTATCCATCTGAATTTAAGACAAAAATAAATGAATTAGTAAACAAGCAGAAAAAAAAACAAATAAAATGCTTGGCTTGTTCATCCCTCCTCTACTGGGGAGGAAGGAAGGGTTGAAGATGGAGGTATTCTCCAAAGACTAATGATTGAAGCAACTGTACTTGTGTAATGATGGCTCTCTAAGACCCCCTAGCCACTGGATGTAGAGCTGCCACGTTGGTGAGCACCGTGAAGGACAGAGAGGTGGAGCCCACTCCTGACCCCATTCATATTGATTCATATTTTTCCCTATGATGCTCTTCCACTTGGCAGTTTCTAAGTTGTTATTGTCTTACTTTTTATTTACATTTTATTTTGTGCGGATGCACACAGCATGGCCATATGTGGAGGTCAGGAAACAACCTACAAGAGTCGGTTCTTTCTCCTACCATACAGGTTCCAGGGATTGACCTCCGGTCATCAAGCTTGGCAACGAGTATTTTTACTCCCTCAGCTATCTTACTACCCCTTCTTCTGAGATTTATGCTTTATAACCAACCAGTTCAGTAAGGAAAGCACTTCTGTGAATTAAATGAGTCTCCCTGGTAAATTACCAAGCGCATCAGAGTAATGGCATCCTCAGTATAGTTGGTCTAGCAAGAGATGGGAAGCTAGGGACTTCCGGTCGGCAGCTAAAATAGGAAGTAGTCTTGTGGGACTGAGAAACTGAGCTTTTGGGATTTAACACTAGCCCTAGGTGGACAGTCTCAGAATTTAGCTGGATTACTGGATAACCTTCTAGAGTCAAAAATATTGTGAGTAAAAACCAGTTCACTGTTACTATGTCAAAATAAACTTAAATGGTAAAAAGAAAGAACTGCATACCTCACAAAATTCTTTCACAGTTAGTTAAGACCCCAGATGATCTTAGTGGAAAAAGATTTCCCAAGAGAATTTGGAGTCCATTTGTTTACAAGACCTCTTTTCAAACACAATGATCTCTAGGAATAAGAATCTGAAACAGCTGGAGAAGCTTGGGAAAATCCCAAACTATCATTTCAGAACTGGAAAGGGACCTTCAAGACTCCGGGCCCATCTAGAACATCTGATAAGACCTAGAGACCCAAGAATCAATCAAAGTTCACCATCTACCAGAAGCTAAGTAAGAGGAGCAGTGGTGTATTGTCCAGGCCTGCCCTACCATCTTCCCTGCCCACCCAAGACCATTCTCCATGTGAGAAACTGTTACAGGTGAGCTTCTATATGGTCTCACTAACCAACCATGTGCTACGATTCATTTCTACCTACCCTTAGATCCCATACCTACACCAACCTTCCTAGAGACCCTTCCTCCATTTAGGACTCAGTCTTCCTCCTTACTCATCAACTTGGTTTTCTCTTCTGGTTTTTAGAGTTGTGTGTAGTAGGAAGTCACTACTCATGTTATGGTAGCTTGACGTAGAAAACAGCAGGCACTGAGGGGTCACTCCTGTCCTCTCCCTCTCTACTCGCTCCAAGCAAGTCACACAACTCCCATGGAGAGGTGCCAGCTCTGTATTCATAATATGGTAGAGTGACATTGAAAAAAAAACAACCAAGTGCTGAAAGGTCCCTGGAATTCCTCTCTCTCCCTCTCTGTTTCCCCTGAGCAAGTTAGCAGACTCTCACGGAAAGACACTCACCGTATATGTAGAGGAAAATACCATCAGTGAAGACATGTATTCCAAGAATCTGAATGAACAGGACCTGTTCACCATCCTCTTCACACACACACGACCATTCAATCATAGCTTTCTTAGCCTCTCCATGTCTCTCCACTCCTGATAGAGCTGAGGAACAAAAATATAAAAATTTGAACCGGGGAGATAGCTGGATTTGTAAAGTTCTCCTAGAGTCCATGTTAAAATGCTGGCATGAAGGGGTGTGTCTGCAACAATCCCAGCACTGGGAAGGCAGGGGCTGGCGGATTCCTGGGCCCACAATTAAGAAGCTCCTGGCCTAAGAGGGATCCTGTTTCAAAAAAATCAAGTTCTGTAGCTTACGAGGAACCACACACTTAAGGCTGTCCTCTGATCTCCAGTTGCATGTTCCCCAACATGCAAACTCCGTCATCTCCCACACAAATACACAGTTTAAGGCTTTTGTTTCCCTAGCTCTTTGCAATATAAAATGCAAGTAAATACACAGGCTTTTCTTTTGTTAATCTGTCTTCTATTGCGAATGCCTCAGCCATGAACCTAGCAGTGGGTGAGAAAACAAGGGCATTTTCCCCTCCCTACAGGTTCTTGGGATTTGGGGGTAAGAATTCTCAGCTAGGATGGGCACAGTGGCTTCCAGGTTCTTACACATTGCAGTAAGAACCCACACTCATTCCTTCTTGTGATGAATTTTACCATATGTATGTATTGTGCTTTCTTTATCCTTGGATCAGCTGCTAAACATCCTCTGGCTTCCAACCTTTGCTGTTGCCAGTGCTGCAGTTATGAACATTTAAATACAGTATGGGAAAACTGCATTGAGGTATTTTGGATATATGATTAGGAGACTCTGGGTTGTGCGACATAATGAGGGCTTAATGCTTTACTGGTATTTTAGCAGGATTTCCATACATTTATTTTTAAAATGTCTATATCCTTTTAAATAACAAAAGAAGGAGTTACTAATTAGGTATGCTGAAGGAAAATTCAATTCATTCCAAATTATCTGGGAGCTGTGTGCACCACTCCAGCTGTGGAGAATCAGTCCTGCTCAGGAAAATAACAAGCCCTGGCTTCATGGAGCCATTGAAAATCATACTCAGATGTACACATTTCTGTTTGGGGGGTGGTTATTTACGTGCAAACAGTATGCACATCCAGGTCCTTTTAGGAAGCAATCCATTTGCTATAGATTTCAAGACCATATCTTATACTTTTTAATATTATTTTATCAGCACTCTGCTTAAAGCTATTTCTTCAGTCACCAGGTGACAATAGCATGCAAATCCTTTAAGTGGAACGTGATGCCCAGGCAGCCCGGCTGGTAATTAAGCCGTATCTGCATTTTCTGAAACCCCTTTCATTCATGCAGCAAGAGAACTCCAACGTGCCCACGCCCTCCCCGAAGAGGGAATTAGCATGGCGATGCTCTTTCTTTTCTCCTCTTCAGGTAGATGCAGCTTCCATCCTGGCGATTAGAGTTACTGTGCATAACCACATCGACAGGACATGTAGGCTCCCGAGGGCTCAGCTTGAAACAAAAGCAAAAATAAAAGAAACAGGCTGCAAATTCTGTGATGGAGGAAGGCAGAAGGTGGGGTCCGCAAGTGAAGCTCACTCCAGGGGACCACGCAGACAAGCTAGCGTCCTGATGCTAACAGTGTCCAAAGATGGGGAAATTTACACATCTAAGACCATGTGTGAGTTTATTTGCTATTCCACTTTGTTTAAATGCATATAATTTGCGCTCTCTCTTGCTCTCTCTCTCTCTCTCTCTCTCTCTCTCTCTCTCTCTCTCTCTCTTTCTCTCTTTGTATATGTGTGTGAGTTAGGATAAATTTGAAGTTCTCTTCCCCTTCATCTCCTACCTTAATTTCCACTTGAGAGTCATGGATTCTGACATCTATTTTTGTAATTCCTAATACATTCTCCAGGAACATGGGTAGAATATTATTACTTTCCTGCCTCTTTAAATTTGCATAAATGCTGTGACCCATGTTTGTCTTGCTTTCTAGCTTTTCTGTCAACCAGGAAGTATGTTTTCTTCCCTCAACATTGGTTTTGGATCTGAATGTCAGTTGTGACTGTTCAAAGGACATGTGGCTAACCTTGTTTCTGCCTGATGGGATCCTGGCATCAGACACCTGGGGCTGTGAATGGCATCCGTGCATGGAAAGCTCTGGCAACAAGTTCAAGGAAAGTAGTTTTTATCTGAATTCATTCTAAAGAATTTCCCGAGACACTCTAGCCCGGGCCTCAGTCACAGGCACGCTTGTAACTTTGGTCAGAAGGTGGCACTATGCCAGGTCCTTTCACACACAGGTACGTCATCAAGCTCAATGGCTAAGCAAATAACCATGAAATAAGAAATCAGTGCCCTATACACAAGTCCACAGACCTGGGAAAGAATTCCCTCGGCTAGAGAACTGGTCCAGACTAGTGGGGCGCCAAGTAGTGACAGGGTGACAGCTAAGCCTCACCTGCAGGCAAAGGGTGATTCAGAGACTGCAGAAAATTGAAAAATAATCATAAAACCAAGTACAAATCAGTCTTCCTTCCCATGTTTATTATCACTATGTAGCAACAACTGTAATGGTAGAAATTTTCCTCCTACAAACACCCTTTGTTGGTCTATCATCTAAAGACCTGATGTGTACTGTCCGCGTGTGTATTAGTGCTCGAGTGTTTTATTACATATCCTTTAATAAAGATTTATTCTTCGTGAAAGTTAACTTAAAGAAATTTCCATTGGTTAGCTCCCATCATACAAAGAGTCACAGTAACTTGCTGTTTTGTTTGTTTGTGAAAGGTGTCTGTCCTCCAATAAACATCTCTGCTGATGCAATAATTCAAATCAAACCAAAGTAGAAAATGCTGAGGTTTAATGGATACTAGTGCTCCTGAGTGGCCTTCCAGTCCCCCAGAGAGGAGATGGGGAAGGAAGACTAGATAACCACGTGTTTGTTCTCTGGGATGCAGTTTAAATACCCTGTAGGAGTGGTCTTGAACATCTCTGGGGAGGGGTCATCATTTGGCTGGCTTTCTCGGAGGTGGAGTCTTAGACTGAGGCAACTCCAAGGAGGGGGGGCTTAGGATATAACTTCCAAACATTCCAGACTCTTTGAATATATGCATGCCAGGGGCTGTGGTGACACTTCCACCCAAACAGTTTGGTCTTTTGTTATCGTTGATGTTGTTAAGTTTTGTTGTTGCTGTGTTTTTGAGTCAGGGTTTTGTGTGACTAGGTTGATGTTGAATTCTTTATTTTTCTGCCTTAGCTCGGTGAGTGCTAGGATTGTAGAGATTATAGGTGTGTATCACTAGACCTAGTTTAACTCGTATTGTATATGAGAGATAGGTTCACAAGGAGTGCCTCCCCCACTGTTCCCACACTAAAGGCAACTAGACCCAGGAGAACAAAGCAGATAATTGAGGCAAACTAAAGCCTCGTGTGATAGATAACTTCATTCAGAGTCCCAGACAGTTTATACTCTGAGGGTCCCACCAGTAAAGTTCTCATGAGTTCAAGCTGTAAACAATCACAGCAACAAGCCGCGTGTGGCAAAAACATGTTTTGCCAGAGAGGCATAAACATTTAATTGAATAACAACAGCAAGCAATGAAGTAAACGCATGCCTACATTCTATGCAGGGAAGGAGCACAAAAACACATTTCAAACACAATCCCTTGTTTTTGAAGAGACTGAGGTCACCAGACTCCTGAACAAGCACTCAGAATTCTCCTTATCTGACTCCATTCCCGGACTGTGTTCTGACGCCCCACCATAATGGATTCTCCCTCTGGAACAGTAAGCCAAAATAAACATTCCTTAAAAAAAGATTGGACTTGGACCTAACCACTGTGTCTTTCAAACAGGATTGTAGCGAAAAGGAAATAGACCTGTTCTGTCGCTCGGTTTGGCCCCTGAGAGATTCTATAAGATACTGGAGAGTGTAACAGTGGGAAATGTCAGACCTGCGATTTTCAATTGGTCCGTGCAATTGAAACCGTGGTAAGGTTTTACTGAATTTGAGTAATTATTTTTCAGGAGTGAGTTCAACTGATTTTTAAAAATTGCAAACTAAAGGATAATTCAAGTAAAATGAAACATTGAATCAGTGGTACTGTGCCAGACACTTGTGAAAAACAAAACAAAACACAACACAGTACTTAAGGATTTGTTTGGCTGACATTCTCCATGGTTTACACAAAAGGCAGATGACAAAGTGGTCAGATACACCCAGGTAAGGCCAATGACGTTGAAATAAAACTGCTTTGAGTTCTCTCATGATTTCTAGAAGGCTGTCTTAGGACTCTAGAAGAGACCCTGAGAGTGATGATGGACGGGCATGATAATCCGGGGTGCGGCAAACTACAACAAAGTTACGATTGCGTCAGGCAAAGTCGAAGGGCTCACAATCCTCACATAGTGAAAGGCTTATCTCAGACTAGATGGTCTGCTCATTCCAGAGCCGTGAGGTCCAGAGAAGTTTAAAAAGTTTATTGCAATCTTCAAAACGCTATACAATCAAAGCAAAAAAGTTGATCCAAGAGAATCACGGTAAAGTTCCTCTTTCTTTTGGTCACATTTTTCTTTTTTAATTTATCTTTTTTTATTCTGACTGAGGCCAATATGGTCCCCCAAAATATTTTTAAGCAGTCAAAATCAGGCTTGAACAATGAATAGAGAGGTAAACCTTTAAAAATAGTTCATAAAAATCAAGACACAAAATTCTACCATTAATTGTGTCACAGACCGTCAAGGAGACTAGAAACGCACCAAATGGCATCTGAGTGCAAGCATTGTAGCTGCAAACATTTTATCCACCAATTCGTGTCCCCAGCACCAAACAAGGCTTTTGAAATCAAACTTAATAAAAAGTGTTACTACATTAGCCATGAGTGAACATGGATTGACAAACCTGCCCATTCACCCATTGAAAATGAATGTCTGAAAATCCGCTGTGACAAAACCAGGGCTTGAAGCCGGACGCTGTGACATACTCATTACTCTGCTGTAACTCATTAGTGTGACAGACTCATCGAAAGGCAGAATTTCCCCTGTTCTCAAAATGCAAAGTGCTCATTAAAATTTCATGATACAGAACGGTTTTCCTTTTCTGAAACACTTAGTTAATTTTTAACTTTTTTGTGGACATGATCATTGGTGCATACATTTTCCACTGTTTTCATGTCATTTCTGTCCATGTCATGTCTTTCTGGACACAAAGTCATCTGCACACAGCTCACAGAGTTTGCTTCCGTGGGCAGGGATCTCTGCATACCCAGATGGCAGGGACTATGTCGGTCCTTTCCCTACTCCCGCCCCCCACCTTTTGGCCTTTTACCCTGTAACAAAACCATGCAATGTAACGCATGTAATTATTTTCATCATAGAGTAATTCATAAATGGTCTTAATTGAGAAAGCTAGAACATCTAAATTTTGTTGTTTTTCGAGACAGCCCTGGCTGTTCTAGAACTAACTCTTGTAGACCAGGCTGGCCTTGAACTCACAGAGATTTGCCTGTTTCTGCCTCCCAAGGGCTGGGATTAAAGGCTTGCGCCACCGCCACCGGGCGTAGACCATCTAATTTTTTTAAGCACAAGTAACTTTAAAATCTGCATACTACAATAGAGAAATCTGATTTAGAAGGAGCAGAGGCGTACTTTACCAAGATTTAAAATTTATTAATTTCCTAACGGGCTGAAATAGCTACGTTGTGTACCGAAGGTAGTAAACAATAATGAATTTGTCATTTACATTCCTTAGGGCAGCCTATAGGCAAGAGTACGGATATTCTCCTCATAGCCTCTCCCCTAAACATGATCTTCCTCCTCATCCGTCCTCCTTCCTGAACATCCTGTGTCAACCAGGATGCCTACAGGGAAAACTGGCAAACTCTTACACCAGTGGTTTTCAACCTGTGGGTTGCAACCACTGAAGGGTTGAACGGCCCTTTCACAGGGGTCATCTAAGATTGGCAGAAAACACAGATATTTACATTATGATTCATAACAGTAACAAAATTACAGTAATGAAATAGCAAGAAAATAATTTTATGCTTGGGGGTCACCACCACATGAGGAACTATATTAAAGTGTCGCAGCATTAGGAAGGCTGAGAACCACTGTCTTAGACACACCTCTAATCACTCTTTGCACTAGAATGTAGGGTACTTAGTACCTTATGACTCAGATGCCAGCGAATAGGACAGAGTTTTGATCACCCCCACACCACACAGTTTAAACCAGCCAGCATATTGTCCTGGTATCGTCTTCTGCTGAGTCTAATGGTCCCTGGTTGACATGACTTAATGGGTAGCAGTGATTTCGGTTCAATAGATAACTTTGAACTTTTCTCTAATGACATGTTTTCCTTTTGCTTTGTGTATGTGCGCATGCACGTGTGTGCATGTGTGTGGGAGCCAGGGGTTGATGTCAGCCATCTTCCCCGATTACACTCCACAAGGTACAAAGTTTGTCATTGTACCTGGGCTCCCTGATTCAGCTAGACTATCTAAGCAGCATGCCCCAGGGATCCTGTTGTCT
This sequence comes from Ondatra zibethicus, assembly GCA_004026605.1. Classification (NCBI taxonomy): domain Eukaryota; kingdom Metazoa; phylum Chordata; class Mammalia; order Rodentia; family Cricetidae; genus Ondatra; species Ondatra zibethicus. The sequence goes on along the minus strand of PVIU01000218.1, from coordinate 250,430 downwards.
CTGTTTTCCCAGGATTGGGATTCCAGTGTGTATGGCATGCTGAGCTTTTTAGATGGGTGCTGAGAATCCAAACTCAAGTCTTCATGTTTGCAACGGAAGCACTTGACTGGCAGAACAGTCCTTCCGAGCCTCTAGTAGCAAGTTTTGAAAAAGGCCTGCCTTTATGTGTCATGCAACATTTGGTTTGATTTAGTCTTACAATAGATGATATAACCTTAATGAGTTATACATTTAGAGTCTTACAATAGATGTACAATAGATGATATACCTTAATGAACAATGGACAAGATAAGATGAATTTACTGTTTTTCCAGCTGCTGCAATATCAGAGCAATTTGTCAGTAATCCATTAGGTGTGTTTTTGTTTTCAGCTGAAGGGTGGAACAGTGCTTAGAGGTGCAGTATTGCTTTGAAGACATATACTCATTAAATCAGATTTACAGACCTAAGACTCCACATCATAAATCCCTTCTGAAATGGTTCCAAATTGCAATTAGGCAAGTAATACTCCAATTTCCTCATCTTCCTTTGCTTCCTCAGGCTAGAGAGAGAGTTTGAGGGCGACTCTGCCTAGGTCCCTCCCAGGGAGGAGTCACTGAGGCAGCCCTGCAAATGAACTGTGCTGTTTGTGTTCCTGGGTCGATGACCGGAAGCCTGAGCAAATGAAAGCCTGCTCTTATTTTTCCCTTTCCTTTCTGCTCCTGGCTGGTAATCTGGGCACATGAGATCAGTGAGGGGCTCCATCAGGTGGAGCCCCTGCAATAAATGAAGAAAGGGACAGTGAGACACCAAGACACTGCCGTGGCTTTTGATTTGGAAGGAGGCTTAGGCTTTGTTCGATGATTTCTTTGTAACATACACTGCATGAGAAAGGAAAAATAACAGTTGCGTATGGCTTCTTTCCATTTAAAGAGAATGATGGTTCTAGTTTGCTGACACAGACAGGAAAATTAGCCAGCAGAATTCAATCGTGATGATTGAGGCCTTCCTCGAAAAATCTTTTTAAAATTCTGCATCTTTCCCTTTAACAAGAGGCTGTCTAGATTGGGTGGACCAGAGGACCTCAAAACAGGTAAGGGGCGATACTTCAAAGAAAAGGAGGGGTTAACTGGAAAGGGGAAACAGCGCCGTCCTGATCTACATAACAAGGTCCCTTCACTTGAGCTCTACCTACCACAGGGCACTTGCCACCTCCCTTTGCTCCTTCTGGAATCCCAGTTCTTCAAAGTGCAAAACACTGGGAGCTGAAATAAAAACTCTCACAATTAAGAGTGGCTTCCTGATCTCTACATCACAGACCCCACTTGCATGGGATGCTTCAAAATCTGTTTTTAATCCCTTCACACTGCCTTTCAAATTAATGCTTGGCCCAGAACAAAGAAATCACCGAAAACCGTATATGTTATTAAAAGTGTCAGTTGTGTTAGTTTTTATTAGTGTGTGGCCAGGATAGTTAACGGAGCCACGACTGGATTTTGTCCAAATAATAAGCTTTCCAGTTGTTTCAAAACGGTTGCTGGTCTTAGGTCACAGTGGTGGGACAGGAGGAGCATAGTGCTTCATTCTCTGATGAATTAGTCACAGATTAAGGCAGTGCTTCTCAACCCTCCTAACGCTGCAAACCTTTAATACCCTATGTTGTGGTGACCACAACCGTAACATTATTTTGGTTGCTACTTCATAACTGTAATTTTGCAACTGCTATGAATTGTACTGAAAATATCGGAGTCTTCTGATTGTTGTCAGTGATCCCTGTAAAAGGGTCATTTGACCCCACAGGGGTGGGGACTCACAGGTTGAGACCTGCTGGATTAGAGAGCCTGTGAGGCTGGACAAGGCAATTACAGCTTTTCCTGGAGCCGATGAATGAGCACTCAGTTGAAAAGGCTCTCTCTTCCCAGCTGGGTCTCTAAATTGGGACTGCAGAGGACAGGCTCACACTGTATGGCGATCAGTAGTGGGAGGTGGCTAAAAGAGTGACAGAAAAAGAACTGAGGTGCAGTGACCTCTAGGTCACCTGGGGGGAGATTGCTGCCGATTTGTGTCATGACTTACCTTTTCTTCCAGCTAAAAATCTTCCATTACAGTTTCTACAATTTGAAGCTTAGAACGTCATTTTTAAGCTCGCGGGGTTTTGTATTTTTTCCCTCGGTGGCATCAGTTGCGTTAGCTTTGCAGGAACCGCAAGGGAAAGACATAGACCGGGTCTGTGTCCCTTTTCAGCCGTCCTCTGCATTCATCCCGCATCCCCAGGAACAATGAATTTCTCATCTCAATAGTTTTGCCTTTTCTAGAATGTTCCATAAAGGAAACCATAGAGCATGTGGCTTTTGGCACCAGGCCCCCTTCATTAAGCACGGGGATTAGTGAACTTCTGTGATGGGGCAAGCAGTAGATATCGTCAGCTTTGAATTTCCACAATATGGCTACATTACAGTGCCTGTGTCCATTCCAGAGTGTAGCAGACTGAATTGTGTTTGAGCCTTGGTGATTATGAACAAAACTGAACTGTGAGCTGAATGCGTTCCCCAAATTCCAGCTGAAACTTAATCATCAGTGTGATGGTATGCAGAGGTAGGGCCTTAGGAACTCTTTAGGTCACAATGGCTCCTTCTTCCTGAATGGAAAGAAGGTCCTTACAAAAGAGACTTTCCCCTGGCCTTCTCCTTGAGGGGGATGCTGCATTCACCCACTCTGAAAGGCTGCTACAGTGAAGAAATAGAGTTGGGCTCTCATTATGGACCACACCTGCGTTGGCCGTCAGAACCTCCCAGCTCCCAAAACTGTGAAAATAATTTTTGTTGTTCCTTCTGCATCATGCGGTCTCAAATATTTTGTTAGGACAGCATAAGCAAAGCTCAGCTGAGCATATATTTAAAAAAATGCACAAATGTTAACTAAAGTTCCATGCTCATGGGAAAAATGGCCTGGGTGCCATTGGAGAGCTGAATGATGCTGCGTGTCTAGTTTAATAAGAAACTATCTGGGCCGGGTTGAGCTGGTCACATGGTGGCAGATTTGACGCCTGTAAATCGATGATACTTTGTTACAGGGATGGGTTATCACAGCAGACTATGCCCCATATTGCTGTCTTTAAGGCAAGTCCTTAAGTTATTGCGCTACACACATGTTGTAGGTAATATTTCTCTCCTTGAAGATGTTCCTTATTTTCATATTCCATTCCTTGTGTATGAAGTTCATTTGGATACATTCCTGGGCCGTGCTCTGACTGGTCCTTCAGCCTATATGCTTAGACCACAGGGCATATCCATGTCCTGTTTGCATTTAATTTGGGTAGTGGGATATTCTAAGTTCCAATGAGAACACACTAGGCTATTGACAATAGAGATACCATATTGGACCAATAATGGTTTTCTTCAGGAAATTTGATAACAAAACTCCAAACATTCCATATTCACCTGAATTTCCGACTGTCTCAGTTTCTCTGTCTTAAGAAACATCAAATAGCACAGGTAAGGGAGAGAGAGCGCCAAACTCTTTTGGCTTAATCCACTCCCCATTGTATTCCACAATGCATCTACTCCAAAGTCCAAGTCTTCAAAGCACAAATCAAGAGAGATGATGGGTACCTCCCCTGCAATCCCAGCATGAGGCAGAAACAGAGAGATCTGAGATCTGAGCTGTATAGTGAGACCTTTATCTAATCAAAACCAAACGAGAGAGACAGAGGGAGGGAAGGAGCAAGAGAGACAGAGGGACAGAAACAGAGACAGACAGAGCAGGAGATGGGAAAATTTTAGCCCTGTTCCTACTACTTACTGATTGTGTGACTTTTAATGACTCACACTTGCTTAGTGGAGTTGTGGAACAGCTCTATCTCCTGCCAGTTTTAATATTCTGTGAACACGTAGGGAAGAAATTGAAAATAGATGGTAGGAAATGTGAAACCTGACTGGGGACTAGGGGGTCGTTAATCAGTTATAGCATTGAGCATATTAAACAGGTAGATAACTGACTTCCATTTTCTTAAGAAAGCAATAATCATGGAGTAATCCACCCAGTAGCTTGGAAAGTTAGCGGCTGTCCAAACTCAATTATGATTTGCAATTAAACGAAAGTCCATGCTTGAATAATTCTAAGTTTATGACTAAGTCGGCACCTCTGTGCTGTGCTAAAAGGGAGACTGTGGGGAGCTGCAGGTTAGGGGCTGAGAACAGACAAGAGTTCCGGGAATATGGAAGGGATTGTTAAAACTTAAAAGCAGCCACTTCCCTACTTGCTAGAGAATTTGAAATTAAAAATCAAAAGAATGTAGAAAATCAGCACGAATACCAGCTAAGCATGCAGAGGACTGGGAAAGCCCCTATGCCTGTAGAAGAAGAATCTGAGAAATTTAACGGACAGAGAACTTCCAATACTCAGCAATATGAACTTAAAGGAAAGGTATTGGCCTTGTCCACTTCAGCTTCCTCTCTCCCTTCCCCCCTCCCTGTGCCGGCACATATGAGGAACCAGAAAAATTTCATTATAAAGGTACACATCCTTGTACTTTTGCAGTAAATAGTTAACTCAGTCACATAATGTAGTCTACTATTTGTTACTGAAAAAATGTTCAAAAATCTATTTACATGCCTTTCTTGTGGTGAATTTATATTGCTTACTGACAGGACATTACCAACACTGATGTCTTGTTTGTATTTTCTATTTGCTTTTATCGTGACCCTGCTATATCTTTCATTTTTCCTTTCCAATCCCCTGACAGTTTAGATGCTCTGTGTTGTATTTACATTGAACCTTACCATTAAGTTAATTTTCTAGATATTAAGTGATATGTTTTTCTATAAGTGCTTAAAGTTTTTTAGTATTTTCATCTTCATACTTTATAGAACACAAACCTTATGATGATCTAGCTATTAATTAACAATTTCTGTTATTTTTTAAAATTTGGTTTTAAATTGAAATGTTATTTCAACAGACACAGGTACACACACATGCAGATGTTCACACTCACGCACATGCATGTGTGTATGTGTGTTGTGTGTGAGGAGTTGGAGAGATAGTTCAGTTGGTAAAGAACTTGCCATGTAATCATGAGTACCTGAGTTCAGCCCCCTGGTACCCATGTGACAATGGTAAGTCCAACACTGGAGAGGCAGAGACAGAAATAGCCCTGGGACTTTCTGGCCAGTCATCCTAACAGAATTGGCAAGCTCCAAGTTCAGTGAGAGAAGCTATCTCTAAAAATAAGGTGGAAAACTGTTGAAGACAACCAACATCCACCTCTGAGTTCCACATGCACATGCGGGTAGGCTCGAACATACATGCACATATAAGACATGGAAAAGTGGTAATTATATAATCAATACATACTCAGTAATTTTTAAATATCTTTTTGTGACATTTGTTTCCTATAACTCTGCCTTTTATGAAGGCATAAGTCACAAAACAATCCCACACCAGTTTGGAATTATGATTAATAAAATGGTTATTTACTTAAAGGGAAAAAACTTACAGATCACCGTCCCAGAAAACAGCCCTCTGTGCGATCAGGAACGAAATCTAACAGCTGGAAGTCGGAAGCAAGAGAGCGAGCACACGACTACCAATGCTTTTTAAAGCAAATGAGACCATGCCCAAGTGGGCTGGTATCTTAAAGGCTATTGGCTGAAGGAGCAGAAGGAGCTCCCGCAGCACTTATACATTAATGTATTTGTTTTATTTTATTTTTTAGGTTTTATTTATATTTTAAAAATTTTTAAGAAATATGTTATTCTTTCAGAATTTCATGTGTTTTTTCATACTCATCCCCATTTCCCCACTTCTCTCTGGTCTACTCTCCCCATTCTCACCTTCTTACCCTCTGAACTGTGAGTGCCACTGCCGCTTCCCCTCCTCGTCCTTCTTTAAACACATCTAGTCCACTTTGTGCTGTCCATATATGATTGGCAGTGGGTCTTTCCCTGGAGTGTGGCTGACTAGCCATGGATAACACCATGAAATAAAACTGACTGTCTTCCTCCAGAACCTATGTAATACCCATAGCTCCTTAGCCTGTGGCGGGATTTCTGTGCCCACATCCCTCCCTCCCGCTCCACACTGGCACTTTGTCTGTCTTGAGCATTTGAAGGTCCTGTGTATGCCATCATAACCACCATGAATTCACATGTGCACCTGCCTTGTGTGTCTAGAAAATACTGTTTCCTTGGAATTATCTACCACCTCTGGATCTTACATTCTTTCTAGCTGCCCCATATTCCATGAAGATCATGGAGCTTTGGGGAAAGGGGTATGATCTCTCTCTCTCTCTCTCTCTCTCTCTCTCTCTCTCTCTCTCTCTCTCTCATGGGTGTGTGATAATAACCCAACTAGACACCATAAACTAGTGAATTAAAAAGAGGAAGGAGTTACCTCTTTTTAGGTTGTTGGCCAGTGGGTCTATAAATTTTATAGGACATTATCAAAGCTCTTGGTTATCCTCCAGAACTTGACAGCAAGACATTATTGCTGAACACATCACATACGTGAGTCATAGGACATGGAAAAATCAAGGGGTGCTGTCATCTTGCCTGGCTACCTTTCATAGTGCTGGGAGAGACTCTCCACACTACCAGAGGAGAAAAAAAAAAACATCATCCATCTTACCCATTTGTGAAATTTTCTGATTTAATCTAAGGCCTGCTCCATGAGACAAAATCTGTACCTGGTCCCATTAACAGAGACAAGAACCTGATAGGTCATATGCCCTAAGGGAGAGCATAATGAACAGACATAGCTAAAATGATTCTTAGCGATGTAATGCTATGTCTCTAGATGCTCTTCAAAGAAACTTCTCCTTTTAGTAGAGAGTGATTGATATGGAGACCATGCGCTGGTCAGCATGCAGAGAAATGCACTCATTTTGCATAGCAATCTTTTAATAATTCTGGGGGGTGGTTTATTGCTTGTAAATACTTTTAGTTTCAATCTGAAATTATCTTTTAATCCCAGTCTTAGGCAACAATTTACCTAGACAGCAAAACTGGATAGCTATTGTCCCTTTAGTTTGTAATGGATATTAGTGCTTCACTCTCTGTTGCTCACTGTGATGGTGGCAGCTCAGTTGTCACTTTTTCGCTACGATTGTAGCTATTTCTGAGTACCCAGTGTTTCTTAGTGTGCTAAGCACAAACGCTGACTCCTTTGAGACCTCACAACTCCCCTGAGGTTGGTGGTAGTGTTTCCAACTCGTAAATGATGAAATCAGAGCACCCACAGTTGAATGCCATTTTTTAAAAGATTTACACTGTTTCCATCATATATGTGTTTGTGTGTCTACATGTGCAAACGAGTGCCAGGTGCCCAGTGGAGGCCGGAGATGTCAGATCCCCACGAGCTGCAATTACAGGCAATTGTGCGTTGCCTGACTTGAGTGCTGCATACCACACTCAGGTCCTCTGCAAGAGAGATACATGATCTTAACCACTGAGCCCTCGCTCTAGGATCGGTGTCCATTAGCCAGCTCATGGTAGAACCAGAAGTGAGTGTGCATTTATCTTTCTGGTGCTTGGTATGCAGGGTGTTTGGGGGCCAGTGAATTACGTTCTTCGGTTAGTTTAGAAATTCTGTTTTCCACTATTCTGATTGCTTTTATCAGACTTCTTGGTGGCAAGGGCCCTGTGTATAGTCGAGACGGCAGCTACGATTATGTTCTCCAGGGACTATTCACAAACCCTTCATTTTCAACTTAATTTCTGTCAGTTCACCTAGGGACAGTTTCATCCATCGTCAAAGGGGACTCTCCACTGCATGTTTGTTAAGTAGCTGTTACATACGTCCACCTCCGGGATGAAGGTTGTCTGCTGTGTATCACTCTGTGAAGGAGTTCAGGTTGATCCCAGCTTCAGAACAATAAAGATAATAATAACACCCTCTTCCCCTGGGTCCTGCTCCGCTGTCTGATACCGATTGCTGGAAATTATTTAATGTGATTATCCCCTTGATTATGCCTGTGGCATGTCTTTGTGTGTGGTGGCGGGATTCATTTTTGTGATTGCTAACTAATGTGAGAGGTCCCAGGCCACTCTGGGTGGTGCAACCCTTGGGCAGTCAGACCTGCGTTGTATGATAAATCAGGCTAAGCATGAGTCAAAAGAAACAATCCGGTAAGCATCAGTACTCCATGGCGTCAGGTCTCCAGTTCCTGCCTCGCCTTCCCTGGACTATGGACTATTACTTGTAAGCCAAATAAACCCTTTCCTTCCCAAGCTGCTTTTGGCCAGGATGTTTATCACAGCCATAGAAAACGAACTAGGACAGGGGCTTCACATTTGAACCAGAACATGCTTCTTCACTAATTTTCGCCTTCTCCTTGTCTGCTTCTTTGCCTGTGGGACCAGTTCTGTTTTGTCTGTGTAGCTACAGTTCTTAGGATAGGGCTGGGCCCATTCTTGGGGTATTAATTTTTTACAAATAAATTAATTAAAATAAGTACTTCCAGATACATTTAATGAAGTTTGAAATTTTCAAAGCACTTTTATGATAGTACCTAACTTTTTACTTTCAATTCCTTCTAAAATCCTAGACTCTACATTAATCTATGTCAAATGAATAATCAACAAATTGACTTGTGAGTGAGCTAGTAGGTCATAGCAAGGAAATACTGCACTACCTTCACATGTGGAGCCTAATAATAACTGCTGTCACTTTAAAATTTAATGTAGTTAGTTCCATGTGCAATCCCTGCCTTTATTGGCATTTAAATCTATAAGCTCTCACACTTAATCCTTAAAATTAATGCAATGTAATAAGCTTAAGATCTGTCAAGGAATCAGAGTGAAAAGGTGTGAGAAACTATAATTCGCCATGTTACATATTGATTTCGTCATTTCTGACCCAGGGAAATAGAATCAATGTTGACAATGTTAGTTGATGAGGAGTGGTGGGGGCTAAATGAGCTTGCCGTGTGTGTATTCACAGCTGATGAGTGAAGCAGAGGGATCTGCTGTGAGTTCCATCTCTGCTGAAGATGATTAAGCCTGAGTGCATATGACTGAAACATTGTCTCAGGCAGGTTGAGCTGCCTGGCAGGAGCAGCAGGCAGCAGCTCTCTCTAAGCCCAGGGATTTCACTGCATATATATATATTTTCAGACAACTGCAACTGAAAACACTTGGACTCAGGCAGCACTACAGAGGCAGCCAGGCCATAAATGACAAAATGGCCGTTTCAGAGAAGCCTCACACAAGGAACAGTGGGGTTTTGCAGTAAGAAGGAACAGTCGGGCCACATTCCCGGCACCCAGCTAGCTTATACCCAAAATAATTACACAGAAACTGTATTCATTTAAACACTGCCTGGTCCATTATATCTAGCCTCTTCTTGGCTAACTCTTACATATTTGTTTAACCTATTTTTAATAATCTGTATGTCACCACGAGGTCGTGGCTTACCGGGAAAGAATTTTAACCAGTGTCCGTCTCAGGCAGGAGAAACATGGCCTCTGTCTGTTTGTCCTTCTTTTCAGAATTTTGTTTTGTCTACTCCACCCACCTAAGGGCTGCCCTATCAAAAGGCCAAGGCAGTCTCTTTATTTAACCAATGAAAGCAACACATAGTCAGAAGGACCTCCTACACCATTTCCCCTTTTCTGTTTAAAAAAAAAAGAAAGGCTTTCATTTTAACATAGTAAAATTACATATAACAAAACAGCTATCAAGCAAGAATTACAGCTACAATATTTAGATTTATTTTATCTTTTATCATAACAATGGAAAACTATAACTATCTATTTATTTTTCAACTTCATCAAAGACTCCAGAAGGATATAATATTTCCTAAGTAAACAAGAATTAAGTAACTTTCAAAACTCTAGAAGTGACAGAGACATCTCGCTGCCTGTACAGTCACCCAAAGTTATTTTGTACCGTTGGGGCATCCATCTTTAGTCTACAGGCCCACAGTATTTAGTAGACATTTTTATGAAGCAGGAAAATATAAAGACAGTTTAGTCACTTTTTTTGTATCCTGCAGAATGTCTTACAGACTCTTTTATGAAACAGGAACCCCGAAGGATCATCTCACCTTTAGGCAAGTTTAGCAGTCCTCTCTCTGTGGGTTTTTTGTGTCCAGTTTATGCAATAGTCCAGGCAAGAGCACTTTCTTGCCCAAATGGCTAAGGAGCCTCTTTGATGCCCATCTTTCTCTTGAAGTGTATTGGTGCTGCCAGAACAGACGTGTCTCATTGTCATGAAAAGCCCTAAGTTATTAAAACATTCAAAATGCCATATTCTGTAGTCTTTGAGAGATATTCAGTTAGAATGTCTATCTAACTGAAATATACCTTTATATATCTAGAAAATCTAACTAACATGACTACAAGCTTGATTATTATCAATGATTATCCATTAACAACCGATATTTTCTAATTATACATTACACAATCATGATACCTTAATCAAGATCAGAAATACATATACATATAACAAAATTAACCTTAAACTTGTATCAACAAATCAAGATTTATACCAATGCAAATTACTCATATCTATATCAGGGTGTGACAAGCACAGAGAAAGCAGCCACAGTCACCAGGCATTCCACTAGGTTGTCAAGGCTAGAGTGGAGAGAATCCTGTCTCTTTGTTGGTTTTGCAAGCAGACAAGAGAGAAGAAACATAAGCAGGTATTCAAGGAGAGAAAAATTGTAAGTGTGCTGTTTTCACAGCTGGCCTGAGTACATCATGTATTACAGAGGAATTTAAGAGCTTTGGGGGAGGTATTCCTGCAGGATAGAAAATGTCAGCATGTGGTTATTTGTGTGTCCTACTTCCTCTCTCCATCCAGCAAATATTCAGAGCTCCTGCTGGGATATAGAAAGGATATAAAGAACAGAAGTCAGATCTGGGCTCGGGTAACCTTGTTTGGCTAAAACGCATGTTATCATTGTCAATTAGACTGCAGTTGGGAGCTACAGTAAAGAGCATTTGGTGTGTGGCTCGAACCCACCACTTTGCAGAGTCCAGATGGTTCTCTGCCACACAGGGTTCCAGTATTGTTGTTATCACAGAGATGCTTATTCTGGAAGGTTAGCATCTTGGGCCATAGGAATGCAGTTTAAAAAAAAAAATTCCTTCAAGTCCTTTCATATGCGTATGTATATATTTTTAGCAAAGGGCAACAAAAAGGTGTTTAATGTTCAAATTCAGCAATTTACTTACTTCCAAAAATCTTTATTAATTAATCTGGTGGGGTTTGGGAGGGGTAGTTTTGGAAATCTAGCTTTACTGATATAAAAAGAAAAAAACAAGGCAAACGTTGCTAATATACTAACCATAATGGTAAATTCATAACCAGGATTAATGGTTAAGAATATTCCTTTCCAATGACTGGGCATATACTGCCAGGGAGAGAACCCCTTTTAACACAGGATCCTGGAAAAACATCAAAAGACCCTGGAAAACAGGGAGAAAAAAGGAAACTAGAAACTGGAGCTCTACACTATACATAGATCTGGGGGGGGGTGTCCAACGTAGGTTAGAGCCAGCTTAGCCATATACCAACTATGTAACACCTGGGTAGTCAGGTAGCCTATTATATGACTTTTCCCAGGACGTCAGAATCAAATGCCTATTTACCCCAGAAAGCACATCAATGACAGCCAAAGAAACAGTTCCACCAGGTTCTAGCTTACTGACCAGAGAGTTTGGCATGGTTTCAAAGAGGAACAGAAGGTACAGGTTACTTCTAGGAGTCTGGACGAATCAAAGGCAGACACAGCACAAAAAAGGCTTCCCCACATGGGTGAGAATCCATGGAAGCTGTTTCCCTGGAGTTCCTAGCATGACCTGCGGGCAGCTCAATTAGCTGGAGTCTCTTCCCCCAGCACATTGCTGTTTGCTTAGCCTTGAAGACTGGTCTTGTGACTCCTGTCCATCTCAGGAATTTCCTGAGAAATGTTTACTTATTTCCTGGGCCTGTAGGACTGTTTACTCGGAGTCTTAAGGACCTACCTCTCCACCCATGGGGGAAATGATTCAATCTGGAGGAAGCAGTGATTCATCACAGTCTCTCTTAAAGCCTCGGGTTCCTGTTTTTAAAATGCTGTGGACAGTAGCAACTGTTAACCCTCCATGGGCAGCCATGGTGAACAGGTGCTTTAGATACATCTCTTAGTGGTAAACAGTCTTCCCAGGCGAGGGATGTTAGTACCCAGATTTCTCAGATGAAGAAACCGAAGCACCCCTTGTTCCAGGATAAATGAAATCCCACTGCACCACAAAGCCATGTGAATGTAAATGCCCCATGTAGTGGTGGCAGGTTGTGCCTTTTCATCTTCCGGATTTCTCTGGGCAAACAGAGAAGACTAACTTCTCCCAGGATGCTCAATTCTTTCGGCCAGAAGTGGGGCAAAAGCACAGACAACTAAACTTTGGTTTATTGATACGGACCAGCGAACCTGGGCTTCTCATTGCCTACAAAATCTAAAACTCGAACTCACGTTACACATTATGATGTAATTTTTATTTCATCTCTCCAAATCTTCATCTGGTCCCTAGGGTGTTTTGCCCTTATTTTGTATCATCTAGTAATGCTGACTTTAATCTGTTTACGGCACTCAATACTCTCCTTGTTTCCCTCGCTGGTGAGCGTGGCTCCTTCCTCCCTTGGTCTCCCCCACGGTCTGGGCACAATTCTAGTTCACCTGTATCACTAAGCCACAGAAATGTGTCACCTCATGACCCAAATATCAATTATCAATATTTGCCAAATCATGTGTTTTCCTTCTATGAATGGCATGGAAACAACACTGTCAATCTCTCTCTCTCTCTCTCTCTCTGTGTGTGTGTGTGTGTGTGTGTGTGTGTGTGTGTGTGTGTGTCCCCAACCACCATTTCCTATACCTTTCCTCCTCTCCTCTCTGGCCTTCAAATGTTGAAAGAATGTGGCCATCTATAACCCTGGAAGATGACAGACCCTACCATGAGTTGATCACCTGGCACGGCACCCTGATCTTAGGTTTCAAGCCTCCAGAAACAAGAGAAATATTTTTCTTCATTTAAGCAACCTAGCCTACAATACAGACACTCAGTTTATATTAGGGTACATCTTCATGAACTCATCATGAATAGAAGTTCTCTTAAGTCAAAGATAGTTTGGATACACTTAGCCAAGCAAACAGCATACCTAGCAATACAGTATATTGTAGAGTTCCAGCTGCTTCCCTCTGACCATGGCTGCTGGGGAGAGAGAACATCACTAGCCTGGGATTACATCAGACTCAAAATTCCAAGTCCAGTTTCCAACGGTTTATCATTTTTCCACTACTGGAAAGTCAAGTTGTTGATTGAACAACAGTCTGTATTCCGCCAAGGCACTCCCACATGACGAGCAGAGTGAAGAAGGTGTCTAACCTGGTCTTCCCACCCAGTTCACCAGAATCTGGAAGATGGTTGCCATTTTTATTTTATCTATTTTTAAACACGATGTTTTGTTGATTATTTGGGAATTTCACAGGATGCACCATGATCACACTCATTTCCTAGTCCTCCCAGGTCCATCCCCCCACCCTTGTGACTTCTGCCCCACACAATGAAACAAAATAAAAAGAGAAGAAGAAGAAGAAGAAGAAGAAGAAGAAGAAGAAGAAGAAGAAGAAGAAGAAGAAGAAGAAGAAGAAGAAGAAGAAGAAGAAGAAGAAGAAGAAGACAACACCAAATCCAATTCTTATTGCCCATATACTCACTGGAGCATGGTCAAACTCCCAGTGGCCAGCCCCCTGCAGAAAACTAAGTCTTTCCCCACACCCCTGCCAAAAGTCATCAACTATGGAGAACTACACATCAGCATCTTTATCACAATGTATAAGGGCTCCCTTCAATGACTTCTTGTCTAGACTGTTTCTTTTGGGGGTAGGCATGAGGAGAGATTGTCTCGGAAGCCTTCAATGTCTCTCATTCTCTACTGTGAATATGCAGTCACTTATACTATGCAAAAGATGCTTCTTAGCCCTTTACAGTCGGCAGCAGTATCGATCATGAACATCCACTTTGCCTACAGCATCAGCATGAACCAGGGACCTCAGCCTGGTCTTCAGTGGCAGTATAGACCACAGATATTAATATGGCCCTCAGTTGCAACCCGGCCCTTGATTGCAGTATAAACCACCGACACCATTATGGACCTTGGAGGCAGCACAGGCCATGTACATCAACCTGACCACCAATGGCAGCACAGTCCATGAATGTCCACCTGTCTTCTTGTGGTAACATGCACCATAAACATGGCCTCCAGCAGCAATACAGACCATGGACATTAGGCATCAGCACAGTCTGGGATGGCAGATTGCACCACGGACCCCAGAATGTCCCCCAGCTGTAGCACTGACCACAGATAACAACATGGCCTCCAGGGGCAGCACAGACCATGGAGGTCTTTGAAGAGGTCTAGTCCAAAAAAAATGAACCATTCTCCATCTCTGACATCTTGTTGCTCAAAGCCAGGGCAGATGCTTATTCTTTAGGTATGACAAGGTCGCAGATCAAGAGACAATGGCCATTGAAGAAAGCAGATTTTATGTTGGAAGTATAGCTCAGTAGTAGAGCACTTGCCTAGGATGCATAAGGCAAGTTCAATCCCCAGCACTAGGGGTGAAAAGAGAATTAGTAGTTCTGTGCTGGGATGAGTATCTGATGTATTTAAGTTTGTCTTCCATGCCCCTGATTCAGAGCTCAATGCATGTGTGTCTGTATTGTGATATGGTAGTCATTTATTAAAAGAGACAGATACATTGACAGCAACCTTAGAAAACAAATCTCCACCATAAATGTCGGAATCAGTGAGGCTATGGGTTGACAAATCTGTGTGAGGTGGATTTGTTATCTGGTTCAGTTGGGCTCAATAAAGTTCTGTCCCTTGTAAAACTGAAAGATTTCTGTAAAGAATTCTTCATTCCTTCTTCTATGTGATGTTTTCAGTGCTGTTCAATAAATACAGAGCAGATATACCTGGATGTTAGAGACACACATACCAAAACAGAAGCAGATAGGTTCCCAAGATGTCACAGGCAGGCCCAGAGTCAGATTCCTAGAACAGAGAGATTACCAATAGGAGATGGCAGAAGACACAGGGAGAGAGAAGTAGAGACTTCAAATCTGGGTTTGCTCTTGGTAGTGCTTTGATTCCTTTTCCTAAACATGATACTGACACATTTTGGGTTCTCTGAGGTTATTACCAACACATTTAACCAACACAAAATGTATATGCAATTCAAATGTCAATGTTCATAAAGTTTCTGTCGGCCCAGAGTCACCTCATTAAGTCCCAGCTCTTGCTGATTCTGCACTGCAACAGCAATGTTGACCTGCTCAGACACAGATACATTACCGAAGTGCCGAAAGTGCTTGCATTCTAACCCTTTAGAGAAAATGTTTGTCAGCCCTTATATTGCATCATTAATACAGAGCAAGAGTATTTGCATACTAGATATCACAATCCTAAAGGCTTCTATGGGCACTGAGGTATGACTGTTATCGGAAGCCAGAACACAGCAGGCTTAGAAGATGAAGCATAACAGAGGAAGAGAAAACATCAGGAAAATATCCTCTGCATCAAATGTAAAACATTAAGTTTTCTATTAATGAAATTGAACAAATAAACAGAAAACTTTGTGAATTAAGATAATCGTCTCACTGTTCTGAGGGCCAGTTCAAATCATGTATTCTTCATATTTCAAAATTCAAGTGCAGATCCATATGAGTGTGTGGTATTATTCCTACTGATCACAAGTATGCTTAAGAAATTGGGTGCACATCACAGACTGATAAGATGAAGAGCAGTACCTCACTGTGGAGGCAAAGTGTTCCAAGATAGCCCCGGAGGTTATGACAGAGCAGAGCAACTAAGGCCAGGAACCCTCTCATCCTTGTCCCCCACCCCGACAAGCACAGTCAAATGAGAAGCATTCAAGGGCCTCTGCACTGGACGTTCTCTGCCTCCAGCCTGGGAAAAGGACCAGCCATCTGCTGGTCAGCAGGCACTTGTCCATCTCCGACATGGGATCGTTTACCATCAGATGTTGCAGGTCATTTGCTCAGGAAATGCTTACTTAGCACCTTTCATGGGAAGAAGACTCTGTATTACAGCCACTGGGAAAGAAGACAGAAAGATAGAATTATGGTCTCTATCCTCCAAATGTGTAAACATCATGGGGAGATAAATTATTATGATAAGAAACAGCAACTGAGAAATTCTGGAAACAACTTATAGAACTATTCAGAAAAGAAAGCTGAAATTCAGCCCAAGAAGTCAGGAACCCACCCCCACCCCCTGCTGCCACTTCCACTACCAGAGGAGGCAGGAGAAAGGGCATCATGAGTGGGGACTCTAACAAGTTCAGTGTAGGCTAGGAGACAGGCACACTCTAAAGAAGAAATTAGGCTGAAATCCATGAGAACGATGGCGGGGGTGGGGATGAAGCTGGAGATGAAGACAGACAGGGAAGGCAGATCGGGATTAAGGAGGTTTCTACAGGACGAAGGTTTTGTCCATTTGACAGTGAGTATATTCAACGTGTTCACATAAAGATGGAGGATAATAAATTGATATGTATGTCAAAGCAACCAACAGCAGAAGACAGAGCTGGGTAATCACAGAAGAAATAGAAAAGGCAGACGGTATCTGGCAGCAAAGAAGTGAGCAGTTTTAAACAGTGTGCGTCTTTACCTTACGAGATAAAAAAAAAAAGAATATTTCTAATTGACATACACATTGTAAAGAGTTCCAGAGAAAAAGCGTGGAATTATAAGGGCCTCAGAGCAAAGATGGAAACTCAGCCTGTGCTGTGAACTGGGGCCACATCACACCGTGACCACTCACTGGCCACACAGCTAATGGCTTTACTTCTATGAGGACTCGATGAATCTCTTCAGAAAGATGAGACAAGCCTGGACCCTTTTGAAAAGTTGTTGTCTTAACTATCTTAAGAATCACACACACTAGTGAAAGAAGCAGTGTGAAAGTGATTACGGGGGGGGGGGACGGGACCCAGAGGGCACTCGCTAAGGTCATTGCTTAAGAAGTGAATGTTTGTGACCCTCAAAGCACACTGTTTAAATCGTAATGTCCAAAGTAACAGTTTTGTGGATAGTTATTAGACCATAAAGATGATGCCCTCATAGATGGGGGTCTCAATAAGAAAGACCCCAAAGAACTGCCCTATCCCTTCCATTATTTGAGGACAAAGCAAAGTGTCATCCATAAACCAGGAAGGGCTCTCACAGAAACCAAAAAACCAGGCATGTAGTAATTTTGAAAACTTCAGCATCCACAACTGTGAGAAATAAATGTCTGTTTCTTATAGGTTTCCCAGCCTAAGGTATTCTGCTAGAGCAATGTGAATGAACCCAACAGGCATTAACCCCAGATAGAGGAGAGGCTGAGCTCTTGGTAACACTGCCCTGATAAATCTCAGTCTTTCCTCCTTCCCTTCTATCCCTTCCTTCACTTTTCCCAATCCTTTCATTTCTTTCTTCTTTTCTTCATGGAAGATATTGACAAACAACTCCAGATCCCTGAGCCCAGAGAGGGTAATCATAAAGGCCATTTGCTGTCCATATAAAGGTCCATGGGCATCTACCCATACACATGCTACACAGAGACAGGTAACTGCCACTCAGAAACATTTCTAAAAATAACCAGTAGCAGGTGATACCTTCCTAATGCTGCCCTTGAAAGCTAAGACTTTTCATTCAGTTAGTGACCACATCTATGACTTTTTACTCTGGTGTAGGAGGTCCTTCTTTCTATGTGTTGCTTTCATTGTTTGAATAAAGAAACTTCCTTGGCCTTTTGATAGAGCAGAACTGAGATAGGCTGGGAGGACAGAACTGAATTCTGGGAGGAAGAAGGCAGAGAGAGAGAGAGCTGCTATGGAGCCTCCAGGTCAGACATGCTGAATCTTTCCTGGTAAGCCACAACCTCGTGGTGAACACAGATTAATAGAAATGGGTTAGATCAAGATGTGAGAGTTGGCCAGGAAGAGGTTAGATATAATGGGCCAGGCAGTAATTTAATTAATACAATTTCTGTGTGGTTATTTCGGGGGTTAAGCTAGCCAAGCGCTGGGAACGCAGCCTGCTCCTCTTACAACATGACTCATACAATAGAGCAAATCGTTTTTAGTAAAAACAGTCTTTTAGCTTTGCCAATGGATTGAGCACTCGGTATGGCTTCTATTCTGAGTCACCAAGTCCCAGTGGTGATGTATTAAACTTTAATTTTAGCACTTCAATTGCTACAGAAGTGACCCATGATTTAAGTGAACTAGGAGGAGTCTGGAATGCATAGCCCAAACAAAGCCCAGTGTTATCTTACACAGGCTGCCTGTCAGAATTGCCCAAAATATGCTGATAGCTCATTTAAGAATAACACCTTGAAAAACAAAACAACAACAGCAAAAATAGAATAATACTTCTGGGGGTTGGGAAGACAGTTCAGAGTTAAGAGCACTTTCTATTCTTCTGGAAGACTCTAGTTAGTTGGGAGCTCACAACTAACTGTCTACAACTCTAGCTCCAGGGAATCCATTGTCTTCCTGTGGTCTCTATAGGCACACACATGTAACATGGGCAAGCGTGTGTGCACGCACGCGTGCACATACACATCTTTCAAAAGAATAACACTTCTTCTAAAGAAAAAGAATTACAAATGAAAAGCAGCCCTTGATTAAGAATGACTCCTGGAGGCACAAAACAGAAAGTATCAGTTATTTGATAGATCTTGGATGATGGAAGAAACACTCTTGTAATAAATAAATGAATAAAAATCTAATAAAAAGTCAAATCAAGCTGAAGGTGTAGATCTGTGTCATGGAGCAGCTCAGAATGATCAACATTCTAAATTGGGCCCCAGCACCAAAACATGAAACAGCAGCAGGGAAAACCTTAAAACCACGACTTGTTAGAGAATAGAACTCAGTGTGTCTCCGTGTGAAGAGATTCGTTGCAGGTAGTGAGAAGCAGGAACTTTTCAGCTTTATATTTCAGAAGATGCTCAAGACCTCTCAGTCTTCTGCTCACTAGCCCACAAACACATCAGTAACTAGAATGGTCAGATTCTGACAGCACTGACATTGAGCGATGGTCCTAGATCAATTCTGACTAGGATGAATATACTAATAAATGAAGTAAATCCTATGAAGAATAAAGATGTTGATGATTCAATAGCACAAGATTTATTTTGCCAATAGAGAGAGAAGAAAAATGGTTGCAACCAGAAATAAAATGCAATTGGTTTGTTGGGGAAAGAAAATGTTAAAGCTTTCCTATTTTTTTTTTTAAAAAAAGCAAAACTTCTGGGGTCAACTCTTTCTATTAAATTTGAATGTGATACTTTAGGTAACTAAAATTACAGAAAATTCTAGAACACATTTCCAAAAATAAGGATAACAATAAAACTTTATGAGAAAAGACAAATCATTACCTTGAAAAACTGTACCTTTTGCATGAAAATTAAACACATTCAAACGTGGAAGCACTTAAAGAGGTTATTTTTAAGACTATGATGTTCAGGTCAGTTATTGCAGTGAATACTAATAAGTTGTGAATAGTTATTCTGGTGCTTTTTCTAACAGTATAAATTCAACACTGGTATATGTGAAAGAAAAAAAAAGAAATAAAAACTCATGGGCTGGAAGCCTGCTTTCTGAATCTAAATCAGAGAGCAAAACATAGATCCTTTTCTGCTATCCAACCTAGTGGATGTGAGAAGTTATATGGTTCCCCCCCCCAAAAAATACCTTCAAGAGAGCATTTACTGGGGGTAACTGCTAGCTTTGATGACTCAATGTCTTTCTTCTTTCCTAAATTAAGCTACCCCAGTGGGAATGCTTATTTTAAAGAAAAGAGGAATAAGGATGCAGGTAACAAAACTCAGTTTTGGGTGAAAATATTCCAACACTTGGAACTGGAACTTAAATCTAATGAATTTAATGTTCATCCTTTACTTCAAAAGAGGATCAGTATGAAGGACCAGTTCAAATAACAGATGTTTGGAAACAAATAAGAGGTTCATCCAGGAATAGATAAGAGGAACTGTACCAGACCCCTTCAGGACTTATAGCAGCATGGGCCATGTGGCTCTCTGGGCAACAAGCGCTGACACAGAAGCAATTGATGGTAACTCAGAGGTAGCTGGTTTAGGGGCCTTTGTTCACTGTGACAAAAGAAAGCTTCCGGAAGAGATTAGAACTCTTCCCTTGAACAAAATGGTGGAACAAAAACAGCAGAACACCCCAAGACACACATTTGCCTCAAAGCCTGAGAGCCCGAGTTCTAGGTCACTGAGAGAAGTACCTACAGTAAAAGATGTGCCATCCCTGAATACCAGCATCCCCGGGGCCACATCACCAATAAGGCCTTGTTCTTTTGAGAAAACGGGCTGTTTTTATTTAGTTGAACTGATAAAGATACTTTTCTAGTGTTCAGGAGTGAGTTCAAATTTTCTAAGACCTGGAGCTTATTCAAAATTAAGAAAACAAAATTAGATATGCTAAAGTTGAATACCTCCCAAGTCTTTCCCCATCTTTTTCAGTACTTGGCTACATTGGACTCAAATGTCCACTCCACCAGATACGCAGTCCACCCTACCAGATATGGAATTCACCCCACCAGACATTGAATCCATTCCACCAAATACTGAGTCTACCTCACTGGATATGATGCCCACCCTGTAACCAGAGACTGCTCATTCGTTTCCTGGCCACCCAGACCTGAATAATCACACAGAAACTATATTAATTACAATACTACTTGACCTATTAGCTCAGGTTTCTTATTAACTAACTCTTATATCTTAAATTGACACATTTCTATTAATCTGTGTATCGTCATGAGGCTGTGATTTACTGGCAAGGGTCTGGCATCTGTTTCCTTCTGTAGCTACACAGCGTCTCTCTGACTCCACCTACTCTTTCTATATATCTCTTCCAACCTGGCTATATTCTGCCCTGCTATAAGCCAAAGCAGATTATTTATTAACCAATGGTAATAATAAAACATATTCATAGCATAAAGAGGGAAATCCCACATCACCAACCTCGCAGATATGGTGTCCACCCCACCAGATATGGAATTCAATGTTTACATTTTGAAGGGCAAAGTAGACTCTAGGAAGAATGGTGTGAAAGTACTTTGGGGTTTCTTTATTCCAAAATGGAAATTTTAGCAAACTTTGAAGACAAAGGGGGCGGACCACTAATCAGAGAGGAATGCAATCTCGTGTCAAAACAGTTCTTTTGAAGCCCTTTGTACAAAGTATTCCTTGTCATTAATGACTGAAAAAGAAGGATGAAGAGGAGAAAGAGAAGGAGGGGGAGAAAGGGGCCGAGCTGATGAGACAGGTCAGCAGGTAAAGACACTTGCCCTAGGCTTGAAGACCTGAGTTCTATATCCAGAACCCACACAATAGAAGGAGAGAACTGAATCTTGCAAGTTGTCTTCTGGCCTCTACACATGTGTTGTGGCAGGTACATATATATGCACACACATATACATACACACAATGTAAAACAAAGTCAAAGAAAAAGACAAAACAACAAAGTATGCATATATTTGCTTTGTAATCATGCATGACACTTGTTGCTCGTATTCCAACCTGAGAGAACTTTGCTTTTGATGAGGAAACAGGAAGAACTGAAGATTCTGGGCTATGTACTTATTATAGGCAGGATTTCCCACAAAGTAGTTACAGCTCTGGTGTTCTGGATTATAAACCTTTTCTGTTTTTTTACCCCAATTCGCCTCAGTGGTAGCTGGTATTGGACATGGTTATGGCATGAGTCCCTCAGGCCCCGCATCACTGTATCACTGATGTGAGTTGGCCCCATTGGCAGAGAGGCTGTTCCTGAAGCTCATCATACTCTGGCAGTGGCAATCCCAATGCAGAGAGTGATGATGAGCCAAACAGTTCTTAATGTATCCTCAGTTCAACTTCCTCTCAGCTAAACTTGGCCCACAGACAACACAACACATGATGCAATATGGTGACAGAGGAATCTGGAAAGAGGCAGTAATCTTAGATGATCTTGTAATTAATTTTATGCAAACAGGTTGTTGTAGTCTGAATCTTAAGAGTACCCTAAAGGCCTATGTGTTAAATGCTTGGGCTTCAGCCTGTGATGTTGCTGAGAGGCAGTAGAATCTTTGAGAAGTGGGACCTAGTGGAAGTTAGTTCACTGGGGGCATGTCCCTGAAGGGGATATTGGGACCCTTTCCCCTCTTCCTCCCTCCTCTCTGTCCTTCCTAGACACCATGCAGTGAACACTTTTCTCTACCATAGGCTCCTCTGCCATAGACTCAAAGCAATGGGGCCACACTACCAAGGACTGAAACCTCTGAGACCATAAGTCAAAGTCTCTGAGACCAGTCTTTCCAGCTAATGCTATCTCAGGCCTTTGTCACAGTGACAGAAAAAAGATTAAGACACACAAGCACATTGCTAGGGCTCATAATTACTATGTTGGAAAAGGCATGTTCTTGGCCAACATGAAAAATTCTATGCAATCCCTTACCAGTTATTTCACAAAATATCCCTAGGTAGTTACAGGACTGCTATGTTGTAGAAACCAGTGAACTAGGCTGTCTAACCATTTGCAGCCCACACTAGCCTTACCCAAGAGAAGGTGGTATGAGGATCCTCTGGGGGGAGCTTTGCTAAGTTATCTCCTCCTGCATCTCCATCCCCATGTCCTTCTGTGCAAAAGGCCCCAAGCTGTGGGCCTGCTGTGGGGAAGGGGGAGTAGGAAGAGAGAACACTGATGTGGTATAAGCCATCTATTGCAGGGGCAACTACCACCTTAAAACTTAGGAGATTTAAACAATAACAATTCGTTACTTTTCATAATTCTGTAGGATGAGAGGGCTCAGCAGGAGAGTTTTGCCTTACATAGGGTTGGTGTAGGAGATCCTTCTGTATTTGTGTTGCTTTCATTGGGTAATAAAGAAACTGCTTTGGGCCTGGTGATAGGGCAGAACTTAGGTAGGCAGAGAAGATAGAACTGAATACTGGGAGGAAGAAAGCAGACTGAAAGAGCCACCATGGAGATGCCAGGTCGGACATGCTAAATCTTTCCCGGTAATCCACGACCTTGTGGTGAACACAGATTTAATAGAAATGGGTTAAATCAAGATGTGAGAGTTAGCCAATAGGAGGCTAGAGCTAATGGCCAAGCAGTGTTTTAATTAATACAGTTTCTGTGTGATTATTTAGGGTGTAAGCTAGCCAGGTGTCAGGGACAAACAAGCAGCCCTGCTCTTCCTGTTACAGAGTGGTACCCAATGTGGTAAACTAAGACCACATAAAACCTGAGAGGGTTTGAAAAGTAATTCTAGACACAAATATAGAGTTTAACACAGCTCTTTGCTGTTTGCTGGCAGGGTGCCATAGAGAGATTTTCCTGACTCAGCAGCCGTAACAAAAAAATAAAAAGCTGTACCATTTTAAAACGAGGCTTCCAGGGCCCTGCCACCAGTGCAAACTCCGGCTATGGAGCATTTGTGGGTCTGGGTCTCTGTGTGCCCACTCGGGATCTGGAGGAAAGTACTCTGAGATCATGCAGCTGGATCAGGTCTACTAGGCTTTCACAGGCAGGAGAGCATGGCAGATTCCTACCACCATACACAGAGATGTTTCCAGGCTGCACAGTGCTCTGCATGGCAGATTTGGCTGTAACTCAGATAAAAAGAGTTTATGTGCTACACGCTCATTCTCAGAGTTAAAGTGCTGAGTGTGGCTCCTACCTGTTGGCCCCAGAGCTAGCAGAAATGATACATCCACCATTTTGAAATTGGAGAGAGGTGGAGCCAATATCCAGAGCAGCTGCAACCAAGCTGCTTAGCATTTTAAAAGCTCTTCAAGACAGTAGAGAATTAAAGACAATGCAATAGGACAGATTCAGACATAAAAGACCTCTAAATGGGTCATAGTGTTAGATATATGTACATAGGCTTGGGAGAAAGAAGAAAAAGAGTATAGAAAGTCATAAAATAAAGTTAATGCTTTTAATAAAAAGGGGTAAAGTCTTTAAAGAGACAGAGTACAAATAATTATAGATTAAAAGAAATAAAGAAAAATAAGCCATGTAAAAATGGAAAATTTACAGAGAGTCTGGATTCTGTATATTATTGTGTTTTCTTTGAAGTTTTTGACTGTGAAGGAGCTAAGTGCAGAGATACATTTCATTGTATCTCTGAGTTGCTGCTAAGTTAAACCAGCATGTATATTATAAAGGTATTATGACTTCAGAATTTGTTTCTAAGGATATGATGCTTCTTTTGTTTTCACAGAGGATAAGACCCTGTGGATTGCTTCTAGACAATTATGGTATGATAGACCACACCCTCCTGAAAGGTTGCTGTAAACACCCTCAGAAAATTAATTTGCTCAACTGCTGACTGATATGAACCTAACACACAGGATATACCATAAAAGACCTGATTAACAGCACCCCCATACAGCACAAATCAGTTTGGAGAGAAAAAGCTGAGCCCACATTCCCAAATATTGTTTATAAATGTTCTTTTACATTTAAAGGGGGATATGATATAGATATAAATAATTTGCACTGGTATGGATTTTGCTTTATTGATATAAATTTAAGGTCAATCTTGTTATATGTATATGTATTTCTGATCTTGATTAAGGTATTGTGATTGTGTAGTTCATTTAAAAATGTAATGTATAATTAGGAAATATAGGTTGTTAATGGATAATTATCAATAATAGTCAAGCTTGTAGTCATGTTAGTTATAGATTTTCTTGATATATAGAGATAGATTTTAGTTAGATAGGCATTCTTCATATCTTTCAAAGACTACAGAATATGTCATTTAAAATGTTTTAATAACTTAGGGCTTTTCATGACAATGAGACATGTCTGCTCCTGGCAGCACCAAGCTACTTCCTGAGGAAGATGGGCATCAAAGAGGCTCCTTATGGAGTTGGTTAGCCATTTGGGCAGGAAACTGCTCTTGCCTGGATTGTTGCATAAACTGGACATGAAGAACCTGCAGAAAGATGACTGCTGAACTTGCCTAAAGGTGAGATGATCCTTCGGGGTTCCTGTTTCATGAAAGAGTCTGTGAGACATTCCGCAAAGCACAGAAGAAAGTGACTGAATTGTCTTTAAAATTTCCTGCTTCATGGAAAAGTCTGCTGGATACTATGGGCCTGTAGCCTGAAGATGGCTGTGTCAATGGTACAAAAGTACTTTGGGTGACTGTCCAGACAGCGAGATGTCTCTGTCAATTCTAGAATTTTGGAAGTTGTTTATAATGTACTTCCAGTTTACATAGGTAATATTATATCCTTCTGAAGTCTTTGATGGAGTTGAAGAATGGATAGTTATATTTATAGTTTTCCTTAGTTATGATAAAAGATAAAGTAGATATAAATATTGTAACTGTAATTCTTGCTTGATAACTGTTTTATTATTGTAATTTTATTATGTTAAAGTTAAAGCCTTCCTTTTTGTTTAAACAGAAAAGGGGAAATGGTGTAGGAGGTCCTTCTGTATTTGTGTTGCTTTCATTGGTTAATAAAGAAACTGCTTTGGGCCTGGTGATAGGGCAGAACTTAGGTAGGCAGAGAAGACAGAACTGAATTCTGGGAGGAAGAAAGCAGAGTGAGAGAGCCGCCATGGAGACGCCAGGTCAGACATGCTAAATCTTTCCTGGTAATCCACGACCTTGTGGTGAACACAGATTTAATAGAAATGGGTTAAATCAAGATGTGAGAATTAGCCAATAGGAGGCTAGAGTTAATGGCCAAGCCGTATTTTAATTAATACAGTTTCTGTGTGATTATTTAGGGTGTAAGCTAGCCAGGTGTCAGGGACAAACAAGCAGCCCTGCTCCTCCTGTTACATAGGGTCAGCTTGGATCTCACACATGGCTATGCTCAGGCAGGCTCAGCTAGCGCCTGGCTGAGTTTTACCATGTGGTCTGTCAATATCAACAGTCTGGCACTAGGTTCTTTGTGTGGTAGCTAGAGCCCAACAGTGAAAGCAGAGGCTCGCAAAGATGATGAGTCCTCAAATTAGGACAGAAGTTACCTCTCCAGGTGAACTGGCTTAAGTAGGTCTCGTGGCCAACCTAGATTTAAAGGAAGGGGACACAGACTCCCTAGTGATGAAGAAGTAATGCAGGTATAGGGTGGAAACAAGTTGTTGGCACTTCTATTGACACTCTTAATAGAGATTGAAAGAGAAATAAAAGGACTTCAAGAAAAACAAAAAGTGAGAGTAGAAGCTAGTGTTTTGCTCTTGAGGTAGTGAGAGCTCACTGACTCTACCTTCCAGGCACCAATCTCTCCTTCCCTATTTGTTTGCTCAGTCCCAGAGAGCACTGAAGATGTTGAGGACAAGCAGCCCCTTGCACTCCTAGGCTTGGCCATGAAGGGTGGAGCAAACTCTGGTAGCCATGTAGCAGGATCCAGCCTTTGACTAAAACAGAACTAAACTGACTGAACAAACACCCCACCCCCTTTCCTTCCTGTGACAGACTTACTGACTCAAAATTCAGAAACAGATACTAATGCAGAATATTTGTGCTGTCTCCTTAGCATATCCTTTGTTAGAAATTAGTCAGTCTGCTCAGGCAGGCGGATTATTTGTAGGGTTGCTGAGACCTCAAATCAGATTGGAGGTATTAGATGATCTCAGTGGGGTGTCCTCCTAAGCAATGCTTGAAGAAGTGTCTGCTGAATAGGTAAGCAGCCAGGCTACAAGTTAGCACACTAAATCAACTCCACTGCACGTGAATGTCAAGCTAAGACTCTCCATTCTCTAGGGGTTAAGAAAACAAGGAGGAAATCATGACAGCGGCCACACAGGGTGCACAAAGCTTAAAACATTTGTTATCTGGCCCATTGCAGAGAAAGCACTGTAAGCCTTGAATCAACAGTGAATTACATGAGGGAAGACACTCATTTTTTTTTTCTTGAACAATGTTTACAAACTGCATGTCACCACTGAGAGTGGGCCATGACATTAACTTTCTGGTGGAAATCAAGGTGGCATGACACCACTATCTCGACCAAAACTTATACACTGAAGCTGTGACCTTCAGTGCCTTGTACACTCTCTGTATTTGGAGATAGGTAGAGCCTTATACTATGTCCTGGCCCTGACACTCCTGACTGAAGCTCCACTTTCTGTAAAATCTGATTGGATTGGGTTAGAATTTATGGGGCTTCAGATTATGATTAAATTAGGTCATTGGGATGGACCTAATCCCCTATAACTAAAGTCCTTACCAGAGGAAGGAAAATGGATGTAGTCATCCTAGAGGGATAATTGTGTGAAGTCCTAGGGAGAATCGTCCCAGAAGGATGACCATGTAAAGACCCACGGAGAGTCATCCCAGTGGGAAGACCATGTGAAGACCCAGAGAGAGTCATCCCAGAAGGATGATCATGTGAAGACCCACGGGGAGTCATCCCAGAGGGATGACTGTGTGAAGACCTCATCTGCAAGCCAAGGAAAGAGGCCTTAGAAGAAAGCAACCCTGCTGACACCTTGACCTTAGGGCTTTCAGAACAGCAGTATGAACATGTTTTAGAATTATGAGAAAGACTGTATAGGAGATGTCTATGAGCTCAGTACAATGAAAGAATGTTAATAAAATTGAATTATACACTATATATGTGTGTACTTAGTTTTAATGTATGATATACATTTTCCATATGGCTCATGGTAAAAACAAAACAAAACAAAAACTGGATAACCACTCACTTAAAACAGAGGTGCTCGCTGTATTAGTTAAGAGTATCTGTATTATTTTACCAGGGTACCTCTTGGGGTCCCTGACAAATTTTTATTCTTTATTGTCTTGGTCTATAATGACTACTGTCCATCTCTTGTCACTGCTTCTGATCTGATGCTGTGATCTTCTTATGCCATCATGTCCTGGACTTTGCCATGCAGGAAGCTGCTTTTCCTATGGTCGGATTTCAATTTGCTTTGATTTATAACCATGCTCAGAACATCAACAAATGACTAGTTTGGTTATAGATGGATGCAGATGTCTGCTATTTTTATCCAAGCAGTGTGGCTTCCATCACCAAGAAATAACCCCCTACGTTCAAAAGAATGTAGGGAGCCAGTTCTGGTCACCTGTCCCATGGAACAGGCATGTAACACAGGCTGGTGAAGGTTTTCTCTGATACTTGACATGTAGTCCTTTGTTTTAATTACCACGAGAACTTGGAGCCAATTTTCTTTCCATATAGAAGGTCCTCTCTGTGGGGCAAAGCTCAGTTATCTTTGGGCTTTGTCTGGCAAGTTATGGTTCCATGAACTGTTGATGGGGTGGTCTTCAGGCTAAGCCTCAGTGGGTGGGCTCAAGAAGCTAGAACTGGACTCAGGTGAATGAAAAGAAGGATATGAACTAGAATTAGTAACCTTAAACAGTGCTAAAGGAATGCATGCCACATACAAGAAACCTCCCTGTAGGCCTATAGCTGAACTAAATCAATTAGTAGGCAACTAAAGGAAAATATTTCAAATATATTATTAGTTTAGAGGAGTCATTGTATATGATGAGTGAATAGAAATAAGGATTCCTACAAACATAACAATTATTCTCTTAACTTAATTTTAATTCAGAAAAACTAGGAGGGCAAAAATTATGGAATTAAAGGGTATTTTCAAATCCAGGTTCATTGCATTATTCTAGCAGACAGCAGCACTAGACACAGATGGCCACTCAAGTGTCTGTGAGGGTTTGCCACTTGCCTGTGTCAAAATTTCCCCAAGCTTTGCTTGCTGTGTAGAAACGATCCCAAGAAGCACATGAGTGGATTTTCTTCCCCCAAAATAACTTATTTAAAAACAGCATTCTGCAGCCCAGAGAATATGATAACTTTAAGGCTGTATTTAATTAAGTCCTTGAAGCCCTTCCAGTCTCTAGTGCACTAAGGAGTTATACTTAGGAGTGAAATGCAAAGAGGAATAGGCCTGTACAGAATGTTTCTAGCCCATGGCGTGACCAGTTGGCTGAAAGCTATTAGTTATCTAAGCCAGCAAGAAGGCTTACCAGTGCACATTTGCCATCAATGAGCCTGTGCAGTCACCCCCTATAGGCTGTTCTACTATGCTTCTTTGCCTTCCTTCTGGAAACACCTTCACAGGTCTGCTAATGCCTGTCTTCCATGTTCTGGTTTCTCGCTGTCTTCTTTCTGAGTTCTCCTGGTTTCTGCAGGGTACAGTGCTGAATCGATTTCATTTCTTTTTACTACTGCTGGACTTTAGGAAAACTGAAGGATTTCACCCCAAACTCCTAGGAAGTTCAATCTAAAGGTTGTGTCCTTGTGTTTGCTTGGCCTGATTTTTGACTGATGTTTCTCTCTCCTTTGGCTTTTCCTACAATAGTGTCTACTAATTTCTCTGGTTGGCTGGTATCTGCATTTCTGCCCTCTGGGACTTCCTGGGCTAATTTGTTGCAGTCACTGGGATGTCAAGGGGTGAACTTGCCTAGTTTACTAGTCATTTTACCTGCATCTCAAACTGAGGCAGTTTAAAACAGCCTATTTCCCTGCCTTGGATAATGTCATCCACTAACTGAGCTAGAATGTTTGAGTGTGTTCCTTTCTCTTCCTCAAGAGTAAACGAGGCATTTCCATGGCCATGAGCACAGTTCAAGCCTTTACTCCTGTGGTCATGTTCTGATTAGTCTATAGACCTCTTCATCTTCACACCGCACCCCACTCACCCTGTCACCACCACCACTTATTTCCTTAGAATGTAAACATGACTATTTGACACCCTCAATTTGAATCCTTCAGTGTTTCCCTAAGCCAACAACAGCAATTCTCATATATTAACATGGGCCAGAATCACCCAAGGATCTTGTTAAAATGGAATTGTGACAGGACTGGTGTCCCCAGGATGCTCTGGTCCTGGGACCACACTTGCAATAGCCAGCATTTAAGGATTCAAATATCATAGCATGAAATTCCAGGCTCCTTGTGACAAAGTCATTGTTCAGGACACACTGTTGCCTGCATTTGTTCTAAACCTTTATTCCATCCCAGGCCCGAGCACATGCAACTCAGCCGGTGGATGTTCTAAACCTTTATTCCATCCCAGGTCTGAGCACATGCTACTACTGATGGCAGATGCCCTTTTCCTGGGAAACTTCTTTTTTTAAAAAATATTTATTTATTTATTATGTATGCAATGTTCTGTCTGTGTGTATGCCTGCAGGCCAGAAGAGGGCACCAGACCTACAGATGGTTGTGAGCCACCATGTGGTTGCTGGGAATTGAACTCAGGACCTTTAGGAAGAGCAGGCAATGCTCTTAACCTCTGAGCCATCTCTCCAGCCCTATGGATCAAGATTTTAAGTTTCAAATAACCTTCTTTAACAAGATATTTCCCATAATCTGTCCATGTCCTTGACAGAATTGGGTTTAAAAGCCTTCCATGTGTGTTTTATAACACTTTTATTCTGGACACCTTTTGGCTTTTTTTTTCAGTGCTAGTGATCAAAACTTTGTGCACTCTAGTGGGCCCCTTTTGATGTAATCACTGATGTGGGATTCCCCTCTGAATGCTCTGAATATGTTTTATTACCATTGGTTAATAAAGAAGCTGCTTTGGCCTATGACAGGGCAGAATATGCCAGACTGGAAGAGATAAAGAGAGAGAGAGTAGGTGGAGCCAGAGAGACGCCATGTAGCTGCTGAAGGAGACAGAAACTGGAACTTTACCACAGATTAATAGAAACTGGTTAATTTAAGGTGTAAGAGTTAGTTAATAAAAAGCCTAAGCTAACAGGCCAAACAGTGTTGTAATTAATACAGTTTCTGTGTGATTACTCGGGTCTGGGCAGCTGGGAAACTAAAGTACAGTCTTCATTTACAAGTCACTTAATATATAAAATAATAGAATGATTTGTACACATTTGTCTCTTTATCACGTAGTTGTTCCACAGTTACCTCAGGGGAACTGTAAATTAACATAAGATAAAAACCAAGAATTTGGTAGTTGTTCATCCATGAGACAGGATGTCTCAGCAGTCCTGATTTGGTGCTGGATTCATAGAGAGCAGCTGGTCCTCATCCTCTGTAGGAATCCCGAAGAAGCAGGATGTAATGGTAGCAAAGGGGTGCTGCAGCATCAGGATCGATGAATTTGCCGATGAGGGCGTACCAAGTGAGGGTGCACATCTTTAATCCCAGCATTTAGGAGGCAGAGATGGGCAGATCTCTGTGAGTTTGAAGACAGCCTGGGCTACAGAGCGAGTTCTAGGACAGTCAGAACTACACAGAGAAAATAGCAAAAGCTTCCTTCTTCCATGTCCTTTATATGGGCTGAGACCAGAAAGTATGGCCCAGATTTCGGGCGGATCTTCCCACCTCAAATGATTCAATCAAGAAAATCCTTCATAGGCATGTCCAGCTGCTTGAATTTTCCTTGAGTGCATAAGTAGTCGGGTTGATAACCAAGGTCAGCCGTCACAGGAACATTTTTTCTTGCAGGCTTTGCACAATGGCTGGCACAAAGTGAGTCTCGGTCACTGCTCATCCCTCTTTCTTTAAGGAAACCTTCCCACACGTCTTGCAGCAAAGAATCTGCTAGATCAACAGTTCACTCCTGTGACCCTTCCAGTTTCCTGATCACATTTCTCATCCCTTTTGATAGCCTGTGCCATGCAAGCCAGCTGTGGATTAGGCCACACAGAAGATGAAAATCAAATGCAATTTCCACACTAGTAGGGAATAGATGTTTCACAAGCTCTTCAGTGTGAAATAGTTCAATAATATCACATTTGTTCCACATTTCTTAACAACTCACCTTTGGGTCTTTAGCATGGAGATCTTTTTTTTTTATGAAAAATCTCACTAAACTTTTCATGAGGCGAGTGGTGAGAACAGAACAGTGTAAGAGCCTCACGAAAAATATATTACATATCTTATTTGGAAAATGGTCTTTTAATATTTTCATTGGGTCATCAGTTGCTTATCTTCATTCAAGCTTTATAGTTTCTTTTTATCATTAGAAGTAGCTAATAAAGAAGTAGATTAAAATACATTTGAAATATTTGACTGTTTGGCCAGGTTGTACAATCTCCTATACCAATGGGATGTAATGTTTTTGTGAGCAATCACCTTCTCACCCTCCCTCCCTCCCTCCTCTTTCTCCTCCCCTCCTCTCCCCTCCCCACCCAGGGAGACACTTCCAACAATACCACTCAATATCTTATTAATGATAGCAACTAATGAACTATTTTATACATTTCTGAACCTTTGCATGTTGGTATTTGCTCTGTTAAAAGCCATTCACTTGGCTAAGTCTTCCTAATCATTCAGACGCTGAGCTGATTGCCCCAGCTGAGCAATAAGTACAATACGTACAATCTTACTGTTGGAAATCTGATTTATCTGCATGATCCACACCCTCTCCCTTTACAGACAGGAACTTTAAGTATCCTTGGCCTGGATCCACAGGGTTAACCCATACAATGCTCATGATAGGCAGGATAATGTCCTCTGCTAAGATGGTGTGTGAACACATTGCTTTACACTGGCGGCAGCAGGTTTGCTAATGAAAGGTTCTGGAGACAATGAGGTTATGCTGGATTATTACACGTGGTGACCCAAGGCAATCGCAGGGTCCTTTCCAGAATGAGGAGGAGTGTCTAAACTAGGGGAAGAGATCGGAAGTAGCATGTTAGTGCGTGATGTGACTGTCAACCAGGCAGCCTGGAGGGTCTGAGGAGACAGGGCAGCTGATCTTCTTCTGGAACCAACAGAAGTCACCTCTTTTAACATTTGCCACCAGCCTGCAAGACCACCAACCTGAATTTACATGTGTCTGTGTTTTCAACCACAGCATTCAGATGGTTTATCAGCAGCAGGGAACCACTGCAGTGTTCATTTAATACTGCCGTGCAGATTGCAACAGACCCTGCAGCCATATTCTCTCTTTCCCCAGGGTTGTAAGTCCTTTTCTTGAGCAGTAAGGGAAAGACTGACCAAGGTAGCATTCCGGCCCAGAGAGGCTCTGCCCTCAGCTTTTGACTGGTCCAGCACTGGGCGCTGTGTGTCTTCCCCCAGAGCCTACATTAAAGATTTTCTGTGTCAAGTGGTACAAGAGCCTGTGGTTGATGACGTGGGAAATCTGCTTTGCTCTCTGATTTTAAGAAACCTCTAGATCCTTTGACAGTGAATTTTCAGGAGATAAACTTAGAGAGACCTGCTTCCTCCAGGTTCATCTCCCTCCTCCACAGGAGCACACCCTTCCTCCTCCTTTTAGAACGAAGTTTCCCAACTTTCTTAGGTGACTTGGAGAACTGTAAAGATTCGCACACTGCAAATGGATTTTTAAAAGGCAGATTTCACTGTAGCTGCCATTTTAAGGTTCCTTTTATTTGTTCTGGTGATGGTTAAAATGAACAGGAAGCCCTCTACTTGTATCCAGCCATCAGGCCTCTAGGTGTCGCCACTGTCCAAGCCTTTATTAAAGGACGAAGTGCTTGGTACACTGGCTGAGCATTTAGGGCTTTCTCAAGATTATCCAGTGCGTCTGTGTGTGTGTGTGTGTACATGCACGTTTGAATTACAGAATATTATCACTCTTTATATCTGCATAAAACTGAAGAGACTATATAATGTACCTGTAAATGTCAATCCTTTGTTCTATTTTCCTCCTGAGCAACTAGAATATCCAGGCTCTTCTTGTTAGATAGGTCCTGTTGGTATGTTCAAGCAGCCTCAAATCCTTAATGCTCCTGCCTCAATCTCCCAAATAGCTGAGTTTAAGGTATGTGCCACCACACCAGACTGGACTTATTAATGACTCTTCATTAGGAGTATAGCCATCCATAGTCATATGGGACTGGTTTCCCTTGTACAGCATACTTCAGCATTTTCCCTTCCGCTAGATTTATCTGCACTTTCAGAAGCAACTGTGAATAACTTTATTTTTCAAGGTCGTAGAAAGCAGCAGACATTGGAGAATGCATTCAAGACCTGGAAACACCATGATCAACTGGGATTCATGAAAACCTAAGGCCTTTTTAATCTAGGATTTTGCTCATTACAAATTATTTTTGGAGTAAGAATACTACATAGAACTTAGAAGTCCTTAGTTCTACTTTGTTTTCTATTTCTGTGACAAATACCAGGACCAAAAGCAACCTGGGAAGAAAAGGTTTTATTTCATGAGACAGCTTACAGTGTCTCATAAAGGGAAGTCAGGGCAGGAACTCGAGGCAGGAACTGAAGG
This sequence comes from Ondatra zibethicus, assembly GCA_004026605.1. Taxonomy (NCBI): domain Eukaryota; kingdom Metazoa; phylum Chordata; class Mammalia; order Rodentia; family Cricetidae; genus Ondatra; species Ondatra zibethicus. The sequence continues at coordinate 216,209 of PVIU01000218.1, read as the reverse complement.
AGAGGCTGTGGAGGAGTGCTGACTTGCTCCCCATAGCTCACTCTGCCAGCTTTCTTTCTGCCATACAGGACCACCTGGCCAGTGGTGGTACTGATCCCAGTGGGCTGGGACCTCCCACATCAACCATCAATCAAGAAAATGCACCACAGGAGTGGCCACCAGCCACTTTGATGGAGGCAAGGTCTCAGCTGAGGTTCCCTCTACCCATGGGACTAGTTTGTGTCAAGTAGACAAAAACCAATGAGCACAGCCTTAGAGGAAGGATGAAGCCTGCTGTAAGGAAGCAGCCTGTCTCTTAGGGCTGCCTTTCTTCCATATGACCAGACACAGAGACTCTGTCTTTATATTAAAATGTGGCACGATTTTTCCAAAACTGTTAGCTGAGCCTTTCTTTTGACATTAACATTGCTTACTTTTAAAAACGCATTTCAGTTGGGTGGTGGTCTGTGCACACCTTTAATCCCTTCACTTGGGAGGCAGAGGCAAGCAGATCTCTGAGTTCAAGGCCAGCCTGGTCCACTGAGCAAGTGAGTTCCAGGACAGCTAGAACTACACAGAGAAACCCTAGCATACACACAAAAAAGTGCAGGTGTCCATGGCATTGGGGCACTGGGTCTTCTGGAGCTGGGGTTACAGGCGCTGTGAGCTGCGCATGGAGAGAACTGAATTCGGGTCTTTTGCAAGAACAGCATGCACTAACCAGTGAGCCATCTCTCTAGCTCCACAGCATTGTCTCGGGGTCACACTTTTCCCTTAGGCTGGCTTTCTAGCTTACTGTTGCTGAAGGTCACACTTCACAGCCTAGGCCAAGACTAATACTGACTAAATCGTAAGAAGATCCTGTTGGAAGATACTCCTTGGCCTTCTCTCTGCAATTTAGTAGAACTAAAACTTAAGGCAAATATCTACTAAGAAGTACACAACTACACACACATACATGTTATATAGTATGTAATATCTACATACACAGATCAAAATAAGATAGCTTCCTCGACCTTGCATTTAACATATATGCAGTCATTTCCCTACAGCTTTTAGTGTATGCAAAGTTATTATTAGTCAAAGAACTTCACTCTGACTGTAATCTCAGCTACTGTAAGACAAGAGAACGTGCTGTTTTTACCACCCACCCACTTGTTCCACCCCCCAAAAAAACTGAACAGCAGTTAGCTCAGATATTAAGGGCTCCATCTAGTAACTGCTGAATTGCCAGGTTTCTGTATGATTTTTTATGTGCTGCATGAATAAATGAGGAAGAGGGTGATGAGAACACTTAAGTATGCCCAAGCATGTGCTAATAGCCAGGTCCTTTAGATATTACAGAATTAATGAGTTCTTTTTATTTCCTGTTTTGGAATTCAGGGACTAGGCTAAGACCAATGCTCTAAAAATAGGTTAGCGCTTATCATGAATACCTGATTACATGAAAAATTACATTACAAGCTTTACATACATATGTCAGCACTATAGTATTTCCTTTTTCCTACCAAAAACATACATAGGTTGGATTTTATTATGGAGCCCACCCTAACCTTGAACGTCCAATCCTCCTGCCTCAGCCTCCCAAGTTGTGGGATCACATATGTGTAAGCCCTCACAAATAAAATAAATTTCAACAGCTTGAAGAAACCAGGTAAACCATCAGAACAAGGACCAAGCCTGAGCTCTGCATCCTTTCTGGACACACTTGTGTCTGTGACAAGTCATTCCTCAGCTTAATTATCACGAGCCCTCCAGGGAGGTCAGCCAGCAAGGCATATGTATTTCCAGTAAGACATTTTTACTTAAATTACACAGGTTTTACAAAACACTGGCACTCTTGTCCTTTAGCTCGTAACATGACTGACTCCAGATGACACTATGAGATTTCCTGTTATAGAACCCCTTCATGACATGTCTTACTCACTGATTTATCTTAACTCCAAACTCACCCTTCCATGGTTGCTCTGTGGTGATGGGGAGAGTTCCATTAAGCATTGTTCTCTTGACGGGACATGATGCTAGCCCTCTCAGTAGAGGAGACCGGAGGGACACCTGGATAGGGGCTCTCCTTTTGTGCTGCACAGTAGGTCAGGAGTGAGGGTAGCTTGTGAGACACGTGGTCCTTTAGGGACCTTGCACCTTTGGCCTGGCCTCTGATAACTCCTTTGGCATTGACACCCTTTGCACCAGGCCTCCTTTTGACACTGCCACCTGCTCCTTCTGTAAGCATGGCTGCCCTCTTACTCAGCAGGCCCTAGCCTGTACTCTATGGGTCGCTTCCTGCTCGCCCAGAAAACTCCTGCCATCCAGGAACTACAACTGGATCTCCTCCAAAGACTTCTGAAGGGCAGCCTCCCTTCACGCTTTCCCTTCTTGGATATTCTCCACCACCACCAGGGGTTTCTTATATCTGACAGGCTTTTTTTTTTTTTTAAATCAGAGTTCAGCAATTCCTTATATTCACCTCCCTTGTTTAAATCACTGTGTGGTTCTTATCTCCTAGATGGTCTTACACTAACATAGTTCAAACTTATAGCTGTCAGCAGGAGAAAAAAAAAGATAAGGAATCAAAGTTCCAGTGATAAAGAAAAAAAAATCAGGACTTCTTAGCACATGGCCATATAGTGACTTACCAAATAGATTGCTAATATTGCACATATCTGTGACAAATTTATAACCCACAAGTAAAAAGGAAACACAAAAGTAATGTCTCTCTTAGTCCAAAAGCAGGACAAACTAAAGAAAATTAAATACACTAGAGAAGCAATGTCTGAGACACACAGTCAACATATGTACTCACAGGTAGGTTAGCAAAGGCACTAGGCGTTCTTCAACAGCAGGCAAGCATAAGCATTCAACCAACAAACCCCACCAATGGTGCTAGCGTAGCGTCTTTTGACTCGTGCAGCTGGGCATGAACTGGTGACTACGCCATTATCAAAGAAGGAAAAGTTTATTTTATTTTCTTCCTCCTTTCTCAGAAGTTCACCAACTTAAAGTCACCAATGTACAAAGAAATAATTTAAAAAAAATATTTTAAAGGCTAGGGACATAGTGGCAGTGATAGGAATACTGGCTTAGCCTGTAGGAAGCCCTGGCTCAACCCCAACACAACAGGACACACACACACACACGGGGGGAGGGGGGAAGGGAGGGAGTGAGAGAGCACACACACAGATTCTCAGGCTTTAGCTAGAGAGCTTATTTAGAGGCTTTTTTCTGTCATGTCATGCAAATTACCATGATACCAATTCCACGAGCAAATCACCAGAAAGTAAATTATAACAACATACTGAAAATAATAGTACCAATAAAGAGCCACTTGCTAAGAGTCACTAATAAGCAGCTGTTACTAATGGGGAAACCTTGGCTAGAACTGACTTTGACCAATACCTACCCTCTGCACTTGGCTGAAAAGATGTCTCCTGAAGTAGACACCTCCTCCGTGTTACTTAAGTAGCAGCTGGGCAGTCTTCTTGCAGCTGTCTAGATTCCAGTAGTTTTTGCTTGCACTTAGTGCAGATGTAACTACTTGCACACTGAGGTTTGAGCAAAGCCGGCCAGGACAACTGGTCACCCTAGCCTCTCCTTCACTGAGAGGCACCATGGTGCCCTGGGTGAGCTCGGATGGGGGAAGGAGTTTCTTGCTATTCTTCCGTAGTTGTTCACAGCTGTGAATGTTAGTCATCTTAGCAGCTAAAATCCATTTTGCCAACCCACCTTTTGGGCAGGCGGGCTAACCTCACGCATGATTAGGATGCGACACAATGCTAGGACACCCGATGCGGGGAGCTGCAGCTGGAGTCACGCAGACTGGAGTACGGCTCCTGTCACATCTCGTCACCCAGCTAGCCGGTGCCCACATTTCAGGAAGCACATCAAGAGTGGTTTACCACAAAGATAGGGGAGAGGAGGAAGGGTAAGTCTTCTTGCTGACCTCCAAACAAGGCTGTTGTCCTTGGCATCCACCATGGTGGCATTTTGTATTTTCTGTTTTCAAAGGGGAAGGTAATGGCTCACACAGATACCAGCTATTATCTGCAGAGCTGTGGTAAACATTCCTGGGACTTAGACCTCAGTCCCTCAGTTATCTGCAAAGCTCACAAAAATGTATGGATAATTAATGCCCTTTGGTCATATTGGCAAAGATTAAAGTAAGCTGCCCTGGGTTTTGAAGCGCCTTCTCCTATTCTGTTAGAATACTAATTTCAAGGTAAACCTCTAGCACTCCTGCCATTAAAATAATTGAGTAAAGGATTTTCTTCTTTTTACTACTTTGGGAATAAAATAGTAGTGAGAGTGAATTAGTTCAATAGCTCTTGCAAGCATGAGAGACGCCAGTCATCTGCATTCTGTTCGGCTACAAGTCCTGTTGCTTTGGGGTGCATAATCCGCCACATTAATGAATTGCATACATGTGCAGGATTTCACTTTCTTGAGTGGGGAGAACAACACATTCAAGAACATTATTGCTAATCTGATTTATGTTACTAATATTATTATCCCACTTCTTTTATCTGTTTAACTTCTTTGATACTTCTCCTTGCCAATATGTTTCATGGCTTGTACTAATAAAATCACTAGGTACGCAGAAATAATCTGGGGTCTAAGACAGTCCAAAGCGTGGCTCCATGGTGGAGCTCTGTAAACTGATGGGGAGGCGGGGGGGTTGCATGTGCAGAAGTCTGGACAGAGATGTTGAGCATCCTGACAATCCATGACACTGCTGGTGTCCAGAACAGACTCTTCCTTCACTACAAAAATGCTTTCAGCTAAGGGGGCAAAAAGCAGAATGAAAGTCCTTTTGGCAGCTGTATCAGATGGTGATGCTCCCAAAGGCAATCACATTTTTCAGTATTAGAAATGAAGGAAGAATTTTACCAAGACCTAAAAATATTTCAAATGTATTTATTACTATAGTGCAAATTCAGAAGCAACGCTATAAGGCAGTGCCGTCCGACGGGGAAACAATAAAAGCCACATATGTAATCTACAATATCCCAGCAGCCACACTTAAGGGTGCAAGTGATCACCTTAATATTCAACTTAATAAATTTAGAGTACCATTTTAATGTGTAACCAATAGAAAACTTATTCATGAGTTCATTTAAATGTTCACTCAGTATAAATCCTGAAATATCTTTACACTCAAACCACGTCACAAACCCAAGTGGGCTCATTTCAAGGGCTCAGTGCCTCAAATGGCTTGTTGGTACAGTGGATGGCACCACTCAAAACTGCAAGGCTTTGCTCTGTGTGACTCTGGTGCACAGACACTTGCTCGTGCCCTTCAGAGGAGGTTAGGTTATGATTTTTATTATTATAGGGCCCCATATTATGTATAATAATATAGAGGTCTGTTTTATTAGGGGTTTTTCTCAATTTCTTTTATTCACTATAACGAGCTTGTCCAGAGTCTACTGAAAATGTCCCTTAATAGGAAGAGAATCCTGCATTCTAGTTCCTTATAGTTCTCCACACGTGTAAACGGCTGCCCCTGCCACTCTCCGGGGTATGCTCGGCATCACATGGATCCCCTGGGACTTAACAAAGATTTTCCTGCTGTTCTTTTAAGTGTCAAATCATGTTTGGCCCACTGCTACAGGCCCACTGCATGTTGACATCCTAAGCATACATGCACACATGAGCATGAAGTCTGCATAGACTTTCTTCTGCTGAAACCCAGGAAAGCAAATGGAATCACAACGTTAATGACATTGATTTCCTGCCAAATAACAAACTGATGAGCCCTAAGACACTTTCCAAGATGAAAGCCTCCTAGAGCAGAGACATCCCTAAGCACATCTCATGGCTGATAGACAGGTTATAGCAGCACACTTACCTTTATTTTCTGAAACCAGAACAAACATTCATGTGCACGTCACACATTTCTGGAAAAAGCTTCCAAAGACTGTGTATTCCTGATTTCTCTTCACTTTAAGAGCTAACTCGTGGGCTGGAGGTATGTGTCAGTGGTAGAATGCTTGCTTAGCATTCAATACCCAATGATATAAGCAGAACGTTTAATAACTAAAAACATATCCAGATATCCAAATAGCTGAGAAGTTTGACACAGGAATCCCATAATAAACATGCTCAATTTACTATTTTAAGTCAAATCCATTTTACATACTTGGCACAAATTTGACTAGCAGCCACACAGATTGATCAGGATCTGTAATCCTAAAAATGTTAGCATTCTCATGGGAATATACACTGGTATGATAGCTCGAGAAAGCCATCTGACTCCATCCTTGGTTTGTGCACTTACTGTACAGTCAGCAATTCTACTTAAGGTGTGGATCCACTCTTGTGTAATTGCACCAAAAGTCAAATGAAAGAATGCTCACAGCAATGCTCAATGGTCAGCAACTGGAGAAAAAAAATTATATATTCATCTAGTGGAGTAACTTTTAACAATGAAATTCCCCATTGCAATGGATGTTAAAAGGAAGAAACAATATCTGGTTTAGCTCTGTTTATTATTCTTTATGGATTCATACATGGAGACAAAACACTAAAGGGTAAAAAGGCTTCGATTCACACAAATACAGGTGAGGCTCCCTTTATTCAATGGGGAGAAAGAGAAGGTCAGGGAGAGGCACGAGGGGTACCTAGGGGAAAAGGCAATAAGGCAGGCAGCAGGCATACAGGGGTTGTTATTATTACTCTTTATACTTCAGCAGATATGTGTGTACATATGCATGCAGTCCATTGCATGTGTAAAATCTAAACAGTCAGGATGGTTTTAATAAGGAAAAACCATTAACATCCCTGATGACAAGCTGTAGCTAGAGTACTGACAACTTACCTGGCCTGCCACTGATTGCTGCTGTGTCGGCTGCTTTCTTTTGCTCCCCTCATCCTTCTGCTCAGATGGGACCCATCACCTTGTGAGGGCTTAATACATGCTGGCAGAAAAGACAGCCATGCTAATCTCGTCTGTGTGTCTAGAACTGGGAAGCCCTCCCACCGGAATAGGTCACATGCAGGCAGGGCTGTTTGCTGACTTGGTTTCACGAGCTGACACATTTCTGCCCGCTTAGAGCTTGTTGCCTTTGACTCCTCCTCTACCCTTCATCTGTCCTGGTGTAGAAGTTCTCCAAGTGTTTCTTGGTGAGTTCAGCCTCAGCCCTTGCTTTCCTTCAGAAATGTTTTCTTTTGCTTCCAAATGTGGCTCAAAGGAAGCCCAAGTGAGAGAAATCATGGCCTCCTATTGTATTTTCGACAACTAGTATCAGACAAACCAGACTGAGTGTGCCTGGGAAAGCACAGAATATACCTAGACTAGCGGCTGAGTAAGACCCGCCTCAGCCCTGGACTGCCTGGGGTGGGGTGGGGGTCTGTTTGCCTCCTAGCTGGCCTCCCAATGTGCCCAGGATTCCTTCTCAAGTGAGCGGCTGTATGGGCTCTGTACTTTAACAGTCCAACCCTTTCATGGATGGCAGCAGAAACAGCTTCCTAGAGAAACAGGACCCAGGCAACACCAGAATAAAAGCTGGAAAAGGAGTGAGAATAGGAAGACACAACTCCAGTTTCAGAATGCCATGTTTTCTGGAATTTATTCTCCTTTAATGAAGAATATAAAATCTGAGATTTCACCAATGCCTTGAGAGAGACAGAAACAAACTGAAATCAAAACAATTACACAGACTGAAGTAGACCCAGACACTTAGGGACAGATCTATATCAAAGTATTTCTAGAAAAATCAAATCCCACAATAAAATCAACAAACCAAACGAAACATAAAAAGCCTTTGGTACCTTTCAGTAACAAAAGAAAAAAATATTTAGATGGTTAAATTCACATAATATAAAAGTAAAATGTTGGGTTAGCTTTACAAAATAGAAAACAAACCCAAAATGGATTAGTATCTCTGGGCAAAATGTCTTCTCTTTCTCCTCTTAGCCCCAGGATTTGGCAAAGTATTTCCTGAACTAAATTTTCTTCTGGTCTGCAGACATTTGGCAGTATGGCATTCCAGGCTCACCTACGGTTAAAATGGCACCATTTGGTGTCAGCAGCACATTTCCTTGGTCCCACAAGGAAGTCAAATCTCTGCCTTGAAAGCTGGCCTTACAGCCTTGCCTGCACTTCTTTACTTCTCTCCTAGGCTTTGAAGATGGTGGTGACCAAATCTAGAGGCAGCCAAAGGGAATAAGAACACTAGTTCAGCCAAGTATGCAATCCTAGCACTTGGGAGGCAGAAGGAGTAGGTTCCAGGTCTACATAGCAAGACTCTGTCTCAAGCAACAAGCAATAGAAAGAGGGAAAGGAAAATGGGAGGAGGAAAGTCAGTCCGTCACTCAGTAAAGACCAGTGTGCTCTACACATACCATTGCCTGGGAACTACGGTCAACTCCGTATTCTGGGTTTCTAGCCACGGAAAGAAGGAACTACCACTAACCTCATGTTTTTGTTGCTGACTCTCCAGTGTTCGCTCAAAAAGAATCATGGCAAGAAAACAGTATGCAACTGTGATAGCAATTCTAAGCACACTGTCTGCTCAGTGTGTTTAACTAGGCCACAGCAGGTATGGTATGGCCAATCAAAAAGGTATACTGACACATCTGGGTAGCTTTCTCTGTCTCCCACGTATGGTGACACTTCTATAATCCAAAACATGGTAAGACTTTTCTAAACTGGTTCTTGGCACTCATTGGCAAGAATAGACTCAGTCAAGGTAACCAGGGCTGATTTCATGAGATAACTTTAAAATCGCTCTATTTTAAATGGACATGTGTCTCATCAGAAGACTCACAAACTCAAGCACAACATCCAGTTAGAAGAGAAAGGAAACAAAACAAAACAAAACAAAAAAGTCCCTGGGATTTATCAAATAGAATTTGACCTGGATATTGTTTAATACCAACTAGCCAGTAATATCCATGACTTGACAAGCTTTCTCTAGAGAGAAAATTTTAGGTCAAGCATCTGGTCCATTCATAAAGAAAGCTGTCCTGTTTTCCGGCTATAATAGGACTGCAACTCTCAGGCTGGGATCTCAATTTTAGCATTAAAAAAAAATGCCACAGAACATGTATCAGAGCTCATGGTGCAGGGGGCAGAGAGAGCTGCTAGCTTACTCTTTCAACTTCTCACAACATTTCCTTTTCACAGTCAGAGTGAAAGGTACACTGCTAGGGGTAGGCGGAGATTTCAGTCACCCCTGAGTTTATCCTATTCAAGGCTAGCCCTATGTCTGGCAATTAACTCTAAAAAAATGCCAGGATGTAGAAAGATAATCTCTGCCCTGATGAACTAGAGCTGTTCAGTGTTTACCAGTATCCAACCAAAGGGAGCAGGGATTTTGCTCCTTAAGATCGATGGACTACTCTCTAGACAGCCCCTTTCTCTCTATGCTCTCTGAAATCTCACTTGTTCTCATACATTAAGCAAGAATGTGTGTTTGTATTATTCTGAAAAGTCTGAGACTGCAAACTGGTCTGAATATGAACAAATAAATGGTAAGCAGTGTTGGTGTCTGTTTCCCGTGGCACTGGAGCCGAGCACAGCAGCTTGTGTGTGCTATGCAAGTCTTCTTCTGCTAAACCCAGCCCCAGCAGTACTGGCGCCTTCCAATATACTTCATCAACAGCTCACAAAATATACCTAACCGAGTATTTCCTTTCTCCAAAAATATAATCCCTTCACAAAATAGAACAAGCAGCTGTTACTCAGGGGAGCTGCATTTAAAAATATATGTGCCTGTGTGTGTAAGTAAACTACAAGAGCTGAAAATGCCTTTGCATACGGGCAGAGCAAACTTCCTTATTAATTTACTTCTTAAAATACATCTCTCAAGCAGTCTTATGTGTACAGTGAAACGTCCCCCTTGCGAGGGATAAGGAAGGAGATGTTTTCCGAAAGCAATTCTTTTCTGTCCTGTAACTTGGTTGCAGTAGTGCAATGTTGCAGTGGCGGTTCTGGAAGCACCTGTAGGAGCCTGCAGAATTGATAGGGGTGAGGGTTTCCATTACAGAAAGGAGTCGAGAGCATCTAACTTCTTCAGTAGGTTATTACGAAGTACCAGAGTGGTGACATTTGTGATTCTGCAATAAGAACCCTCAATGTCCTTTGCCAACCAGCATTGCTTTTCTCCTTTCTGATTCAAAGACGTTACCATCTTGGCAAACTGACTTCAAGGATGCAATGCAGGCAGCTTAGAGAGGAATGGTTTTATGCGATACTGGTGTCTAGTAAGATTTAGGGCAGATCCAACATCTTCTCCCCGATGGTGCTGCCCCATTGCCTTCAGTCATTAAGGATGCAGACTCTAACAGTGGCAGTGTTTTCAGGTGAGGCAACCGCAAGCAAAAGAGAAAAGAAGAAAATCCACCACCAGAGCCCTGATTAGCTTGGAACAATCACACAGTCCCCATCATCCCCACGTCCTCCAAAAACACCTTTTCCAGGTCAAGCAAAGTTGCCGATTGTGCGTGTGGCTTTGTCACAGTGATGCATCAGGTAAGCAGGTATGTGTTGAGTACCACGGTGCTCCAAATGCAACTCCATCACCTTCACCCTTTATGTCTAAGGCTCGGCCTATTAAATAGACGGAGAAAGGCACAGTTCTTAGGCTGCAGTGACAAGAAAATCTGCCTTTGGCAGTGGTCTCTTTCTCTCTCTCTCTCTCTCTCTCTCTCTCATCAGGAACAGAGATGGGGAGGTCATGAGTCACCCTCTATGGCTGACAGGAGCTAGTCCTGACTTTTAAGCCAGAACCTCGATTTCAATCACACCCATTCAACCTCTTTTGTCGGCAGCCACCAAGTCTTCCTCTGAATACTGCTGTGTTACTAGCTCACAGCAGGTGCCTGTGAGCTCTCCGGGTCACAAAGAGGTGCTGGTTAAGGGTGATGCTGGGTGCATGACATCATCAGAACGGCAACATCATTCATAAAGCATCACCATCCCAACTGTCCAGGCACCACTCTCGTCTGTTACCATGACCCAGTTAAACAAGGGTCCCCATGAAGTCACTGCAATTTGATCCAGATATGGCCAAAGAGTGTGCAGTATAATCAGTTGTCATGTATTCTGAAAATCACCCCATTGGTAGGGACCTGGGTGCAGAAATTTCCATAACAGGATCTGCTTGGAGTCTATTAGAATAATGAACTTTGTAGATTTTTACCTTAAAATTGCTGGTGAATAGACCCCCTTTCCTCGGTCAGGCAGACACCATGGAGACAGTCACTCAGACTCCTGTCACTGTTTTCCCTCCCTAGTGCTTCCAACTCTCCCAGCTTTGATGGAAATGGAAAACCTAACATTACAGCTAGAAATCCACTTACCTTTTACTTTAAGAAGTCCCTGTGCAAGACAAACAGCTTGTCCTGAGCCAGGGTGGCCATTAGGCCACCACTTAGTGATCACTGCCCTTCCCCACTCTGTCCACTTTGGAGAGTAGTCCAGTCAGAGCCACCCCTGCCTGTGGGCCATCAGCACACTCTCCTACCTACTGTGGGGGCGACACAGATGCTATGTGGGCTTCTGTGCCTCCCAAGGCTTTGTCTTCTATGTGTGCCTGCTGCAGTGGTGGGAGAGAGTTTAGGGTCACTTCCACTGTATCACAGCTACGACCACTTTGTCCAAGCCTCCAAATGCAGACTTTATATGAATGCTAACCAATGTGCAAAGTAAGCAACTAGAAAGGGGGACTGCTTACTAGTGCTTACAATCCCACCCGTTGCAGAGGAAGATGAAGGATGTGTATTGTTGTGCCTAAGGCTCTGAGGGTTCAAGTGCCCAAACGGCACAAATACTATGCCAGGGTTGTGTACTCTGCTCCAAGGGGTCCTACCTAGGAACTCCATTTCCAGGCCCTTTATGCCCTTTGAGGGATAAGCTTTAATGGGACTAAGACCAAATAATACACTGCTCAGGCACCATGTGAGAATGGACCATTACAAATGCTAAGGAGAAGACACTGTGGGATTCTGTTACTGTTTTGAGCTAGGGTCTCAAGTGGCCCAGTCTGGCCAGGACCTTGCTATAGAACAGAGGGTAACCTTAAACTTCTGATCCCCGCCCTTTACACCTCTTCAGGGTTAGGGTTAAAGGGATGTTGCATGCTGGGAATCAAACCCTGGGTGTCATACACGCTAAGCAAGCCTGTAATGACTGAACTACAGCCCCAAGCTAATCGTCTAAAGAAAACAAAACAAAACAAACAAACAAAAAAACAACAGCTTGCTAAATCTCTAAGGAACTGTACCTTTGGAGAACATGAGAACTAAGACATGCACACTGCATTTTCTAGGAGGTTTTGACACAGACAATGGTGCCTACTGGGTCCCTGCTTACATCAGGTAATCCTTGCCCCAGCCACTGCCCACCTCCAGTTCTTTGAAGATAAATCTGGATTATTTAACATCTTTAGGTGAAATATTTCATACACATAACCCATTTTCCTAACAAATATTCAAATGTCTAACTTGTCTAAAAATAGCTTATGGAACCTGTAAATACTTTCTGCGTGGGCGTGCCTCTGTGAATCCTGTGCACAGGAACCACCCACAACCCATCTGCAGGCTTGCTGATGCTAAAACGAAGCCCATTTTCCCAGGCGCTCTGCTCCCCAGGTGCTGCTGGAGGAGTTCTATTATTGATGGCCACTGCCTTCCTCCCACAGGTGCTCCTGAGATTGTACCTGTCCCAGGCAGTCTCAGAGGACCTGTTACTTACAAAGTTCCCAGAATGCACTGCAGGTTCAGTTGCGTTAAAAATACACGCTTTAGAATTCTGCTCAACTTGAGGTATATAGCCAAGCCTCTATTACTATGTATATAAAGCTTGTAAAGAAAAATAGAAAAGTGTCAATGTGGTCAGTTCTGGGTAGTGATTTTAATATTTTATTTTATATGTATTCACACCATTCCAATTTTTAAAAAAATAACTTTTCTAAACCCCAAACCAGTGTTTTTAAATGAAGTAACCAAACTATTAACTTATTGGTAAGTATCATTGTTTTAAAAAGTAAATTTTGTGTTTTATGCAGTTGTGGGAATATCCATTATTTCTAAGTCTTAGCACAAGACAAACTCAGGTTCTTCATGTTTTTCAAAAGTCATATGACTCAATAAAGAGGCTTTAAAAATATTCGGATTGGTTTAGGAACTGCACACAGTATCTCTTTTTGTTTCGTTCTGGAGATGCTTCTCAAATGTGGCTTTGCTTTTGCTCATTCATAAAGCTGCTGCTCCTTGGCATCTGTGGTGATCCGTCTCATGGCCTCGGTCCAGCATTCTTTCGTCTCTCTAGTATACAGTACCTGTAATTCAGCCATGTTCCTCTGCCCGCATGGAGATGTTATGAACAAACAGATATCTATGCAAACAGGTCTTATACTGTGTTATTTAAGAAATAAGGACAGGAAGGCTCAGTGCTTGGGAGGCAGAGGGAGCTCCCTGAGTTCAAGGTTAGCTTGATCACCATAATGAGCTCCAAGACAGTCAGAAGCAGAAAGACCCTGTCCCAAAACAAACAAACAAATAGCAACAAGGCCAGGAGAAAGGGAAGCTGAGTAGTTCAGTACAGATGTAACATTGTTTCAATATTTCCAACCTGACCAAACAAATTACAGGTGTGAAATCCAGACACAGGGTAAAATGCAATGTCAATTTATGACTTAAACAGAAACTAGCTACCTATTTTGCTACCTTAAATTATTCTTTCAAGAACAGGAGTATAACTTAAAAGTAAACTAATACTCTGATTTAAAGAAGTTAAAAATTAGAAGGAGGAGTTTAGAGGAGTTAAAAAGTGTGTTTAACACTGCAGTCTATATTTACCAGTGACTCAAAGTTTGGGGGGGGTAGAGATATGCCCTCCTACCCACCTCTAAGGTCCATTCCAGCAAGATAAGTTCTGGATGAGAGTACAGAGGGTTCACTACCCTGGACACCAAAGCAGGAGTACAGAGGGCTGGCCTACCTTGAGTACAGAAGGTTAACCTACCGTGGATGCTGGCCGCGGCTTCAGGCCTAAAAACGAAAAGACTGTGTTGCTCTCCTTTGCTTCAAAAAAACTGTCATAGTCCTAGAAAAAGAAGAAGAAATAAAACCAGTGAGCAACAAACAACAATTATCTTTATAGTTGATACTTTCAAAAATCCTACGTAGAAGTAAGACAACAATGTACTATTGCTCTGTCAAGGCCAAGGAAGACCTACATGCACCTGGTGGGTTCAACATGCTAGAGCTGAAAGGGCACACCCTTTAGTGAGAACACAGATATAACAAGACTTTTCTTTCATCCAAAACTAGGACAGCATTAAAATTTGGCAGCAGAAATAAAGGAGAAATCACATTCCCTTTTCTTCAGGTGTCAAATTAGAACTTATCTGCATGGACTCACTTTGTCCTTATAGATTACACTCTAGACGCTACTGTGGACATGGCCTCCCAATGCCATGCTTTGATGTGGGATTCCCCTCTGTACGCTGTGAATACCATTGGTGAATAAAGAAACTGCTTTGGACCTTATAGCAGGGCAGAACTTAGGCAGGCAGGGAAAACTAAACTGAATGCTGGAAGAAAGGAGGCAGAGTCAGAGGGAAGCCATGGATCCGCCGCCAGAGACAGACGCACTGAAACTTTGCTGGTAGGTCACAACCTTATGGTAATATACAGATTAATGGAGATGGGTTAAATTAAGATGTAAGAGCTAGCCAATAAGAAGCTAGAGCTAATGGGCCAAGCAGTGATTTAAATAATACAGTTTCTGTGTGATTATTTCAGGGCTGAGCAGCTGGGAACCAACAAGCGGCCTCTTTACAAAAATGCTTGATACTTTGCTACACAAGAGTTAAAAACAAAAGAAAAAACAGACAAACAAAAAACACTGGCAAACTGTAGAAAAGTCACAGAGGTCTGCAGGTGTCAAGTCAGTTAGAATGTGAAGGCTTCTATTCTGCTTTTGAAGTCTCCTGTGGACGGGCTCGGAGGAAAAAAGCAGAATGCTATCAAGGCCCAAGTGTGACAGCTAGGAGGTAGGAGAGCTGGCTCCTGCCGGTGCTGCAGCACCCTTGAACTTCATCGGCTCTTTGTACCGGGCACAGTGTCAGCCCAGGAGGAACCGGGCACGGCACTCGCATCCAGGTCACTGAGTACAATGAACTCCTCGCCCAGCTCAGCCAATGTTATTACATATTTTAAATACATCTGAAATCTAGATGAGCCACGTTTGATTAAAATTGTGTGAATTATCATATTTGGTTCTGTGGACAGCGCCTATCAGCAAGGTGAGTCCCAAGGCCTTCACCAGCAGTCATCCTGGCCTCAGGTTTACACAGCTACTCCTCTGTCACTTACGGACCAAACCAAGGAGGAGCTTGTCTGAAAGGAGAGGCTCGGCATGTTAAGTAGAAGTCTCACGGATAAATAAATAGAGTTTGCCCCGTAAATGGTTGGGAACAAGGACATTAAGGGCAAGGACAGCATGGGAAAGCAGGGACTTGGCAGGGTGCCTTGCACCATGTGTGCTGGGTTTTGTATAATTTTACCCTAAATACAAAGGAAACAGCATAAGGGTTTTGAAACAGGGAATAAAAGAATCTCACTTCTATGATAACACTCATAGGTATGAAGGGGAGCACTGAGAGAACTAGAGAGAAAGCTAGGGGGTACTGGTGATTCAGGCCAGCAATGGTCCCTGCCAGCACCAGAGTAGAGGCAGTAGACAGGGACACAGGCAGAAGCACATCCCAAAGTGGAAACTGAAACTGATAGTCAGTTTTGGATTGGACATGTAGATGAGGGAGAATTGTGAACTAATGTGACGCTTGGCTTTAACTTGATGGGAATTTTGGTGGAAAAGTAGATTGGGGGGGACTGGAGTTGAGCTGAACATATTGTTTGAGACTCATAAGACACCTGACTGAAGCAGATCTTTTTGTTGTTGTTTTGTTTTTGAGACAGAGTTTCTCTGTATAGCACCTCTGGTTCTCGTGGAACTTGTTTTGTAAACCAGGCTTGTAGGCTGGCCTGAAACTCACAGAGATTCGCCTGCCTCTGCCTCCTGAGTGCTGGATTACGGATGTGCCCACCACCACCCAGCTCGAACAGATCTTGACGAGAGATCAACTGTTGCTAGTGTTACTAGGACATTACATATTTTATTAAAAAGTTGTTCATCTAGAAAACATGAGACAAACAACATTATACACAAGACTAAGCCTGAGGTATAACACAGGAAAAATATCCAGAAGTAGAACAAGACCACATTTTTGGTTGCAAAGCTTTTTACTAGAAGGTAAATACTGCTTCACTGATCCAGGCTCAATACCCTGTCCAGTGTGCTTTCCTCCCCATAACCCACTGACGACCATCTGCAGGCAGAGGGTGAGGGCTACGTTACAGCTGATTTCACCCATCCTCCTGTCAGTCGCCCACTGTAGGGAATTCAATGGCTCTGACCCTTTCTCTACCGTGTTCTGCCTCTGCCCTATATACGGTCTTTTCCGAGGGCATCTCCTCTAACGAAATTCACTTCCAGCTCTGATCTTGGCTACATTCTAGATCCATGTGGCAAGCTGTTCAGCTCAAGCAAACCCCAGTTCCAGGTCTTCACTCTCCACTATGCACCTGTAAGAAAGTGGTCCCACTCTAAAATGAGCATCCCACCACGTCTTATATGAGCGCTGCACACCCTAACAATGAGCACTGCACGTCCGTCTTACAGACATGAGCACCGCACATCTTACACACATGAGCACTGCACGTCTTACACACATGAATACCACACATCTTACACACGAGCACCACACGTCTTACACACATGAACACTGCACGACTTACACACATGAGCACTGCACATCTTTCTTACACAAGTGAACAGTACACATATACAAATTAGCACTGCATATCTTGTGTGAGGCATCACGGGTCTTTTCTTCCCACCATCATCCCTTGAGCCTCCCTAGTTTTCTGTATTTGTCTTCAGCAGACCAACCCAAGCTGAACTTTTACCACGGGCCTCATTATCAGCCCTTGCCTAATCCCACCTATTTATACCCAATGTCATCTTCTGTCAAGGAGGAAACATTGATTTTTGAACAATGCACATTTGACCCTTTCACCCTGTGCTCACACCTTTTCTTACAGACTTTGGGTGCTCATGAAGGACAGCCTAGGATCCTCAATGTGGTCTTGAAGGCTCTGCATATCCTGACCCTGCCCAAAAGGGCCATTTAATCAAGCCTGCACTGACCAGTATTCACAGATTCATTTCTAGGAGATGGCAAAGAGACGTACTCAGTCGTGGCCAGTGGTGGGCACAATGCATGTCAGGTTCACAAACTTGATTGGACCGTGACACCTCCCCAGCTGTCTCCCCTGCGTCACGTGCTGCTGAAGTCAATGGAACTACAGACTCCGAGGAGCAGCTAGAAGCAGACTGGTGCTGTGGCTGGGGCCAGGCCCCACATGGGCACTGCTATTGCTACAGATGACCACTGGAAAACCTGGCTTTTCCTTCTTCCCACTTTCAGAAGAATTGAGTGGTGATACTGAAATATTACATAAAACAGTAAAGGACTTACAATGAGATTTGATGTTTATACATCAGGAATTATCTGTAAACCTCAAAAATGATCATAATTCCCCAAATCACAAATTTAAATAAAATAAACTTTCATACACTTTTCAAGTAACACCTAAAAATATAGACAAGCAGAAAAAACAAGCAACAATATCAATAACCCACTTATCCACATTGAAATGAAGCTGTTCTTAAAAATTTTGGTCAACAACAAAGGTATCTGCAAATGTCAGATATTTAAAAATCTCATTTTATAAATTTCTAATTTATAAAAAGAAAATTCTCCTAAACTATATTTCTTCACAAAAATGATTAAGTATTATTTTTATTCAATCAACATTCAGCTCAATGCCATGTAGCTAAGGCTAGGGGCCTTCTGGCCTGAAAAGTGCCAATCTATGTAGTGATATTTCACTTGTATTTTAATAAATAAAGCCTGACTAAAGATCAGAATGCAAAACAGCCACACTAGTCAGTCATCCATGCAGGTCAGGCAGCGGTGGCACATACTTTAATCCCAGCAGCCACACTAGTTAGCCATAGAAACCGAGTAGTGGTGCACACCTTTAGTCCCACCACTAGGGAGGAATATAAGATGGGATGAGACAGAAACTTGCTCTCTTTCAGTCTGAAGATTTCACAGAGGTAAGAGCTCTCTAGTGACTTGGCTGCTTTGCTTTTCTGATCTTCAGGCTGAGCCCCAATATCTGTCCCTAGGTTTTTATTATTTGTATTACAGACTCAGACTCACTAAGAGATTAGGAATTTTCATTAAGATATCCCCAAGAGAAAGCGACAAATATCAAAGTTAGTAATGAGCCATAAAAGCAGAATTAATTTATAGCCATTTGAAAACTCTATAGTATTATTCTGTGTATGATATGTGTGGATGTGGAGGAGGCATGGTCATGGCATGACACTTGGAGAAAAAGAGAAGACAGCTTTGTGAAGTCAGCTTCCAAGGATCACACTCTGGTGGTCAGACCTGCACAGTCATCAGGCTTGCTAGACATACCCAGCCAACCAGCCAGCGAGCCAGCCCAGAAAGTAATTCTTAAACTCAATATGTGGCTTCTACCAGACAGGTGAGATTACCAATAAAACCTATGTCAAGTGAGCGGATCAAGTGTTTGTTAATTATTGACTGGCATGTCAGTCATGTGTTAGCATTTTACCAGTTTGAAACTGTATAAAAAGTTGCTCCCTGGCATTCAAAGGCTTTTGAGAATCCTGTTGAATCCTAAAGTATGCAAAAATAAATGTTTTTGGTCCTATTTGGACAAAATAAATTGCTGAAAATTTAAAGTTTAGAAACTTTTAATATTCCTTTCAGAGTTAAACTATATGATATGAAATCATTTAAGAGTAACACAATCGCAGAATTTTAAAAATTAAAATATAGTTAATAAAAATTAAATATATATAAAATAAATATAAATAAAATATAGTTTTAATAAAAATTAAAATATGTGTTCCAATAAGAGTAAAATAATTAATGCTTTCTTATCAAATGTGTTTCTTTTGACAAACTTTTAAATGTATTTGTGTGTGTGTGTGGAAGGGGGTGTGTGTCAGAATTCCTCCCAAAGGTAAAGAGTATTAGTTTATAAATTCACACAAGGCTTCTAACACAGAGGGCTGAATTCCCTACAGCTGAAGGCACTCTTTGAAGCTGCTGTCTGTAAATACACGCCTGCAGGCCGCACTGCACACTGCAGGGAACTCCGCTCCATGACTCCAGGCTATAAAGATCAATTCACTCTGACTCTGCAGAGGACACAAACACAGAAATCACATTCAAGGTTAAAGTGCTGGGTTTCAACAGCTGGTATGTTTTCATTACGGTTAAGATAGAGGATGACAAAGAAAAGTCATCACTTCTCACTGCAACAGCCACGGAAGAAAGCTCACCCACCATGGGAAAGCTCTTCTAAATGCCATTAAGAAGAATAAAGCTAAAGAGCCACGGAGGAATTTTAAGAAATGCATGGGGAGGGTGTAGATTGCCATCACCTATACTTCTGTTTGTATTGCGTTCATTTGAACACAATGTTGGAGACATTTATAGGCCCATGATAAAATCTGCAGCAGGTAGAGTTAACAATACCCTCATTCTTCCACAAAGCCCAGAGCGGACATTGCCCAATGGCACTGATTGACTATTAAGGACTAAGCAGCCGGTGGAGACAAAGATTTTCAAGTTCTCTGCCTTTTCAGTGTTCCCTATGAGAGCGGTTAGCCCGGCTCAGCTAATGGCAAGTAAGTGACAGACCCATATTCTTTCCACACGCCAAGGGCACAGTCAAATGGAAGGTTGCAGGGAACACAATATATGGACAAGGAAATGGAGCCAGCAAGCAGTTTACATGGGTCAAAGGAAAAGCTGGTTTATTCAAATGGAAGAAATTTTTTAAATTCCAACCTCTGAAGGCTATTGGAGCTGCTACTGCTGCCACCGCCGCCTAAGATAGACAAAGAGCCCTGTTCCATTTTCTCTGGAGCCTGAGGGTGGCCTCCAGACAGAATTTCTAAGTTTTTGGACTAAGAGCTGATAATGCTATATTCTATTTTGTGAAACTTTGATACAGGGGAAAAAAATTGCTGGCAGACCCAAGCCTGGCAGGGCAGAGAGGTAAGGGGCGGCTATCTCAAAACAATTTCACTCAGCAATTCTTATGCCAGACACTAAAGGATCTCCACTTCTGAAATCATGTTTAATATTTCTGACCAAACTAATTCAGGATACAGTGTGGGCATGTGTGTCACCTGTTGTCTTGTCTGGATGCCATCTGAAATGAGGCAGGGCAGGAACAACATGACAGCGTTATGCCTAGGAAGGCATAAACCAGCAATAAAATTCAATCAACACCTAGAATGTATAGCAACTACAACTGGACTGGTAGAGAAAACCCTGGGGGGAGGGGGAGCCAAACCCCTAGGAACAGTTGAGCACAGTGCTGGGGGGTGTGTGGGGAAGATGGGGGTTGGGGGGAAGGTGATGGCAAGGACCGAAGCCGCAAGAGTGTGTTTGCAGAGGTGGAGGCAGTCTGTCCATCCTGGTGCTGGGAAAGCTGGGATTCTCTGAGAAACACCGACTCCCACCTGCTGGAGGCAACTCCTACTGAGGCTAGAGAAGCTCAAAAGCCTGGTGGTCACTCTGAACACCTCAGAACACAGGGAGACCGAAAAGCTTACCCTGGAAGGAAGACACTGGCCTTCATTCCTTTGTAATTCTCTCTTTTGTTAACAGTTCAGAGGGTCTAATCCAACACAGTCCCCCTTTGCTCTCCTATCCAAACAGGCCTGTGCGGGGGTGGGAGGGTCACCCAGTTCCTAAAAGGAAAAGTCAAAAACCAACAGCCAGAATCAGAGCTGGGAAGGTACAGGCCACAGAAGAAAACCTTCATTCCATGTGCTTCAAATCAATATCCTTGGAAAGATTTAAGATGCTGTATCCACAAAACAAGAACAAGACATTATTTTTAGAGGAGAAATGAAACAACAGTAAAGGAGTTCCTAGAAATTAAATCTGATCGCTAAATAAAAAAACATGGAAACAGAATGATGTATAACTGAAAAAGTAATCCATTCAGCCGGAGACCTAGACAACAGACTCAAGAATGTCACTTGCATGCACAGTACAGCATCAAGATCAAGAGAGTAATTAGTAGTTTTAAAAAAAGGCAACCCACTGAACAAATAAAACAAATCCTACAGGTGGACAGACAAAGAATGAAAAGTCTAAGAAATATGAAAGCTCTTCAAAGGAGGGAAACTGATTTTCACATTGAAAAGTCCTTCCAATTGCTGAGCACAAGGTTCTCAGGCAGCAGGGTCCAGAACTTAGGACCAAACAAACAAAAAAATGTCATGCCTTCAAGAGACAGAGTATAACAACCTAAAGAACCTAGTCCAGCAGACACGATCACCTCAGAAGTCAAGAAAAACAAACAAACAAACAAAAACCTCAAAGTCTTCCAGAGAGGTAGGCCAACCTAAGAACGGACTGCAGTACACATGAGTTCTTCCAACCAGAGCAAGAACACAGGAAATGAAGTCACCTGTCTTGGTAGGATATAATTTTAAATCTGTGGCCAATGAAATTATACAAAAATTATCCAGTAAGAATGAAAGTTAAAACAAACAATAACACAAAAAACTCAACAACACTGGAATATTTGTAGACAGAGTGTAAGGGAATAAAAAAAAATAGTAAATTCTTTGCATCTTCGCCAAAGAAGTGGGAGGGAGGGAGTGTTCAACTTTCTTATGAGAATTCCTTGATGCTGGCATTTGCACCATTCTCTTTAAACTGAGGGGACTTAGTAAGATAGGATTATATGCCCTTCCCTGTGGCTGGTCACACTGCTAAACAGCTTTGCAATCAGTATTACAGAATTACACGAATATAAGCCACATTTATGCAGCAGTTACAGCTGCAGAAGAGCAGGTAACAAGCTTCAGCAGCATCATGTGTAAATGTCTATTTATGTATCAAAACCGAGATGCAATGAGAAACTGTAAGAAAGCCAGTTTCCCTTTATCTTTCAGAGAAAAAGATAAACACCGTCCAAATCTGAAAATCAAAGAATATAGATAAGTAAAGCGTAAAGTCACAAGGAGACAAAGCTCGTGAGAAGGTGGCATCTGGGCTTAGGCCTGGAGGGAGCATATAAAGGATGGTGGGGCAGGGAAAGAACTTCCATGTCCCATCCTCCAGAAACCGGCTTTGATCTCTCAATGATGACATTAATGTGCCCTTCTTGTCGGCACAGTTTTACTTTCTTCATTGCTTTTAGTTGCAAATGGCTCAGAAGATTAATGTAAATAGAAAGGAAACCACCTGTCTGGACGTGAGTTCAGACAACTGTGACAAGGGTAGCCTCAAACCTCCAGGATGAAGGCTCTTCATGGAAGTCACATCCCAGGGACTCATCACTGTACAGTTAGTTCTGAGGCAAACATCTCAGTGAGGTGAAAATGGGAGATTAAACATTTATAGACAGCTAAATAAAAACCATGGTTGAAGAGAAAACGCTGCAAAGAATACCAAGGCTGGCTGTTGAGCGTGGGCGGCAGTAAGAACCAAATCACATGCCCCTCCACCACTGCTCCCAACTAAACGTGGAAGGGTGCCTGTCGCGTAAGACTGTGTGCGGCCCAGCAGCTGATGAAGAATACTCTCCTTGATTATATAACTGGTCTTTTGAACAGATGGTGCTGACACGTGACAGAATTTTAAATTAATATGAAGTTTTCCAGGAAAATACGTGTGGGATAGGTGAGCGTCTAATGGTGGCAATTTTAGCAGATTTCACTGTAAAGGTTTACAGGCAGGCTAGGTAAACTTGCTTTTCATGCATTTGGCTTTGCGCTTTATAAAATGGAAATGCAGCCCAGTCTTGTGGCAATACTGTACTTGAGTATTGTACAGTTGCAGTCATAGGAGAGCTCTGCTGTAGTCAGTGCAGGCTCACCTCCTTCTACAGGCGAGAAAAGGGAGGCGAGGGATAGCACCCACACCCACTGCTGGACAGTTACACTTTTTGTTCCTCCAGAAATATAGCCAAGACAGGCTCAAGCAATCTCAGGAATAGTCACCTGGCCTCAATCGCCAAGGCATTATGTGGAAAGGAGGCCACAGCGGATCCCAAGTCACTCCTGAAACAAACTGTGAAATACCTTATAGTCTCTGATTGGTTAGTAACACACCCAAAACTTAGGCACACATTTGACATTATAAATATCACCTAAAAGAGTGTTTAAAAAGTCAACAATTTTTAAACATTAATAACCTTTAAACTGGCTGGGTGATGGTGGCGCATGCCTTTAATCCCAGCACTCAGGAGGTAGAGGCAGGCAGATCTCTGTGAGTTCGAAGCCAGCCTGATCTAGCTAGTTCCATGACAGGCTACAAAGCTAGAGAGAAAACCTGTCTCAAACAAACAAATAATAATAATAATAATGATAATAATAACCTTTAAACTGTCTAATGGGAAAGGCCAGTTTGTCTTTCATTTAAGAAGACCGCCATCTGCGTCTCAGGTAGGCTGCACTGTGTTGTTAAGACCCGACATGAATAAAGGATTTAACTCTTGAGTAACTAGCAGTATTTTACACTCATTCCATATCCCCACTGTCAACCAATGCCTGACTGAGCAGCAGCATCTGCAGCCAGACTTTCATGAATATGTCTTGACTATTTAATGGTATGTGTCTTACTCCTTGATGGTTAATCCACAAACTGATTACTGTGATTTAAATACTAAACAAATTTCTAAGTGCTAGTTTTTTAAAAAAGAGAAAACTAAAAATGAATTCAGCAAAGTCACATGACACAAAATCATCACGAAAAGGTCAGCTGCATCTGTACACATTGGCAGTCAGCTGCATCTGTACACATTGGCAGTCAGCTGCATCTGTACACATTGGCAGTCAGCTGCATCTGCACACAGGAATAACCAGCTACATTTGTAAACAATGGCAGTCAGCTGCATTTGTACACAGGAACAGACAGCACACACTAGCAGACAGCTGCACCTGCACATACGGCAGTCAGCTGCATTTGCACACAATGGCAATCAGCTGCACCTGCACACAATGGCAGTCAGCTGCACCTGCACACAATGGCAGTCAGCTGCATTTGTACGCAGGAGTCAGTTACATTTCTACACAGCAAAAATGGAAGGTTGGGAACAGCCTCAGAAGAATACAGTGTTCTTAACACACCTAGCATGAAAGATGAAGACTTGGACATACAACATGTGATGAAAGCAACACAGTAACGTAAATCCTGTGTTCACAGACTGCAATACTTAATTTTGTTAAGGTGTGACTACTACTGATTACAAACTGCCAATGGAGTAAAATCCCTACCAAAATCCCAAGAGTAGTTTTTTTTTTCTCCCTATAAATTGGGAGAGGTGGCTAAAATCCTAAGGAATGTAAAAGAAGCCCAGCCAACACATTAGAAAAAGATACTTCCCGAACAAACTATTTGCAAAGCTATGGTAATCAAAATAGTACGATATTGGTGGAAACAAAAAGCAACCTTGAATATATGCTCTAATGATAGACACATGCCTGCCACTCAGTAGGGAAAGGATGGTCTCCTAAAGAACAGAAGGGAAAGACTGGGTGTCCTTATGCAACAAAAAAACAATTAGACTGTTAGAAAATATTATTTTTAGGTGTGTGACTTTTATTTATTTTGCATTTGTTTAACTCTATGAAGCTGTGTTACTGTGCCTGTCTAAAATATCTGATGGTCTAATAAAGAGCTGAACAGCCAATAGTGAGTCAGGAGCAAGGACAGGAGGCAGAGAGGATAAGTAGGAGAAAGGAGGAAGAAGAGGAACAAGAGAACAAGGAGAGGAGGACATCAGGGGCCAGCCACCCAGCTACGCAGCAAGCCACAGAGAATGAAGAAGGTAGACAGAAATAGAGAAAGATAAAAGCCCTGGTTGAGATAATTTAGGTTAAGAAAAGCTGGCAGGAAACAAGCCAAGCTAAGGCCAGGCATTCATAAGAATAAACCTTTGTGTGTGATTTACTTGGGAGCTGGGTGGCAGGCCGCTCAAAAAGCCAAAAGAATAAACGTCATACAACATTAGACCCCAACCTTCCAGTACAAACATATAATAGCGTAGAACATTAAAGGCCAAAGTTAACCTATGACCCAAAACTTTATGGCCACTGTAAGAAAGCCCAGGAATGAGCAAGACACACGTACAGATTCAAAAAACAGCCGATTGGGACGTTAAACAGGAAAACTTTCATTCACTGAAGAGCACAATCAACAACATGAAAAGGCAAAGAAAACAGCAGCAGATTAGGTGCTCCTGAAGGACCATGATCCAGAACGCATGAACACCGCCACCAAGTCAGCAGCAAAATCTGGTGATGGCTGAAAGATAAAGGCCCTGATTGAACAGACATCCCTCAAAAGAGGATCTGCAAATTGAACATGGACGACAAATTCTTCATCAGTTATGCAAATTAAATCCACAGTGAATATTCACAATTTAAACACACACACTAACAATGAGACATGTTGGTAAGAATATAAAAAAGCTGGAAATTCCTGGCACTGTTGGTGTAACAAGTATGGAAAGGGGTTCTTTGACTATTCCCTAAAACAAACAAACAAACAAGCAAATCCATCCAAAGCTACCACATAATATAGCAACCCCACTTCCAGTTACAAACCAAAGCAGCTGAACGCAGAATCTGAAAAGGATATTTGAGAACTTTTGTTCACAGTAGCACTATCAAAATGGCACAGGAGGGGGCTAGGGATATGGCTTAGCGGCTGGGAGCACCAACTGCTCCTCCAGAGGACCGGGGTTCAAGTCTCCGCACCCACGTGGCAGCTAATAACTGCCTGTAACTCCAAGATCTGACACCCTCACACACACATGCATGCAGGCAAAATGCCAATGCACATAAAATAAAAATAAATAACATTTTTAAAATGGCACAGGAGTAGAAGCAACCCAAAGACTACTGATGGAGGAACGAGTAAACAAGATGTGGGACAGACACATAATGCTGTGCGGCCTTTAGACAGAACAGTACGACGCGGATGAACTCTGAGGGTCTGACGCCAAGGGAAGGAAGCCAGTTACAAACACTGTATGATCCCACTGACAGAAGTTTTCTAACAGTCAGACTCACAGATGTAGAAGAACGGCAGTACAAAGAGGAGTTGCTGCCCAAGGGATTTAAAATTTAAAATCTTGGATTTTTAAAATTCCAATTCTGCAAGATACTATATCCCAGAATCCAGTTCACGACAATGTGAGTAAATTCAATAGTGAACTGCACACCTTAAGGTGATGAAATTTTAATGTTTCATCACACACACACACACACAGTTTTTAACAAGAAATGAACACGAGATGATGTGAACCATCTGTGTGCTAATGGGGAGGAGGAAAGGAGATAATGGAGGGGAATGGCTTCATTCTGTGGAGAGGCATGCTCATTTTTACTGCATTCCACACGAGTCAGTTCAAAAGAGGAAAAGGCTTAAAACCTCAAGTGTGAGATCTAAACCTTCCAGAATTCAAATGAGACATTAAAACATATCAGAAGAGGTCGAGAGCTTCAGGAGGGCCAGGTCCCATTACCAGATTTCTCCTTGTAGTGAGATGCAGCAGTGATCCAGGCAGGCTAGTTAACAGCTGCACCAGTTTGGAGTCTTGGTTGCCAATACTTGACAAGGATGCTGGCTGTTGGGAGGAATTTGTGGAGGTGTAACACAAGCTGAGAAAAAAAAAATCATAGCCGGAGAAACAGTTTAAAACTAGGAGGAATTCTTGTCGCCTCAGTAGGCAAGAACATCTTCGGGCCACACCACAAGGTCAGTTATAAAAGCCCCAGCTAAGTCCAAATCCCTCCTGGACAGGCACTATTGTAATGAGCCTTCAACAGTTCCCATGTTTCTCCATCACTCCCCAATCCGAGGGAGGAAGTGACTGTCGTGGGAGCTGTTCAAGCAGCTGGGAATTCCCAAGAGACAGGCCATCCACATCCTAACAGAGAGGAGGCCTGTGCCCACACTGGTTACCAAGGAGCTTAGCAGTTACTTGCCCTAGGCTTTATCCAGCTTAAAACTAAGTAGGACATTTCCAGGCAATCTTGGGTATAGCAGGCTCTGCAGACTATTGAGATTCGGTCACTGCCCATACAACATTGCCCACAAGTTAGCCAACCAGATGAGACCCTCATAAACCACCACCGGGAAATAAGGTGCACAAAAGAAGGTAGAGGGATGAAGCCCACTGCCAGCTGCATTGCTGATGCTCTGTGAAGGTCATAATTATTTGACCTTGATAAGGGCAGCCATCGTCTTTACTGGTCCTGGCCCTTAGCAATCACATAACAGGACACCAGGTAGCAGCTGCTGCCCCTTCTTCCTGGGACCTTGGCTGCTGAGGCAGAGGAGCAGCCATTGATCTGGCACAGTTCAATCAATATGAAAGCCAGCTCCCACATGGTCTACCCAAAGAAGTCCCATACACTCTGTGGAGCAAAGGTTTAGATGTCGGAAAGAGGTAAGAAGAAGAATAAAGTTAACCTTATTTTACAACACCACAGTCTTTTATCCACCCAGTACAAACCCGCGTTCTAAACCGTATGCAGACTGCTGGACCACGACAGTAGTAACTGCCATCTGCCTCTTTTCTCTCCAAAGGCCAACAATACGAGGAGTTGAAAACCAGAAACAGAAGCTCATTTCTGACACGACTCGAAGCATCCATAGCAAAAACCTACACACAGGCAGGCAACGATGGGGAGATGGTGATGGATGTGAGAGCAGAGAGCAGCGATGGTCAGAGTGCAAGGGCGGCAGCAGCAGAAGTCAAGACATTCAGGCCACACTCAGTGGATACACTGGCTACAGCGGGGGCCTGGGCAGTGGAGATGGAAGACTACATAACCAGCAGTTCTGTCCCCAAGGCGCCTCCTCCTCTAAGGAGTCGGAAGGTATAGTGAACAGACATGTCTTCTGGAAGCAAAAGCTTTACAAATGTCAATCACAGGCCCCCGAAATGCAAGGCCCTCAGCCCAATCCAAGTACCAAGACGGAGAGAGAGGAAAAGGAAAAGGAGAAGGAGAAAGAAGAAAAAGAGGGAGATGGGAAAGGGGAGAAGGAGGAGAAAAGGGAATTGAGAAGAAAAAAAGGAAAGAGGAAGTGGGGAGCAGCAAGGGGGAAGGAAGGGGAAGAGATTGGTGTAGACAAGGGCAGGAGCTGCTACAAAAGATAACCAACGTCAAAGAATTACACTGAGTACACTCACTGAGTTATGGTCTTGCATTCATATCATAAAATATAACATTTAAAGGGGGGAACAATAAGAAAAGGGGTGTATGTAAAAAAATATACCCTAAAAAGATTAAGATATAAATTAAAGAAATCTCCCCCAGAAAACAAAAAAATCAAAGACAATAGAAGGAAAAGATAAAAAATATTACAAAACCAATCTTAAAAGCCCAGCCCAAGTGAATGGCACTCGGCAAACCAGAGCAAAGAGAAAGTTTTCAAAGGAAATACTAGAAGAGTATATAAGGCACGCTTACAATTTCTTGAGCACTTAGCAATGAACTCTAGAAAATACTTCATTCACTGGTGATTCACCAAGCAACTTGGAATGTACATGTATGCAACAAACCTCCAAATTCAACCACAGCAGAAACTGACATACACCCACAGAACCCCAGTAACGGCATATGACACCTGAGTTTCGTCCCCAGAAATCAGATGACAATGAAGCAACAGTCCTAGAATTCTATGCCTAGAAATGACTCCACAGAAAAACAAACAAAACAAAAGCCTTTTTATAGCAGCAACGTCCCAGGGAAAGACAGCCACTGGCTATTGTGCTGGGCTTTCTGACATACTATTTTACTGGGCTGGTGCAAAAATCCCTGCAGTTTTTGCATTGCTGCAATTTGTCATTTGATATTGAAATACAGTCTTAAATAAATATGGTTATGTTATATGTAACTTTAATGCCCATGTATTTCTTCCTCTTTTTTGCTAATGATTTATTACCAGACATCTATTTTACACGTATTATACAGACAAAAAGCAAATTCAAGCGATTTCTTGTGTTAAAAATAGATAGTTAAGGAGTGGAGACAACCCCAACACTACAAACACATTTGTCCAGGAACTGCTAACGAACAGGCAGTTGGGTGGTTTCAGTAAGCTGTGCAAAGGGCGTCAGAGCTCCAAGATGAGAAGGATAGTGGTGATCACGGGGGTTGACAATGACCAGTTGAGAGCGACTGCTAAAGCCAATCCTCTTATTGTCACATAGAGGTCAGTATGGACCATTCTGGCACTGAAGCAAACGGGAAAGGTGAAAAGCTTGCCAGGTGGGTGTCTCGTCAAGTGACCAAAACAAGAAAAAGAAAACCAACCATTTTGATCCACTGTCCTCTCTTAGTCTGTGGAATAAGAACGAAGCATTTCTCAGCTGGACTGTGACATGTGATGAACAGTGGACTCTACATGACAACTGGTGACGGCCAGCTTAGCATCTGCACTGAAAAGCTCTAAAGCATGTTCCCGTGGCCACGCTGGCAGAAGAGAAGGGCCACGGTCACTGTTCAGTGGTCTCTGCCCATCTGATGCACTACCGTGGAATACAGTGGGACCTTCACACCTGGAAAGTAGCTCCGCAAATGGAGGAGATGTTCAACGAGCTGCAAGGCTTTCCCGCACTGCTCCCAGGAAGGACCCAAGTGCCCACAGTGATGCCACCTGTCACACAGCCAGTGCTGCGGAGCTGAAGGGCTGTGAAGGTTCACCTCATCCGTCACATTAACTTGACGCCCGCCAGCCAAGCATCACTTCACGGATCCTGACAACTGATCACAGAGAAACACTTCGGGGAAGCAGGATAAGGAAAGTTTTCTGAAAACTCAATGAATCCCAAGGCACAGATTTTTACACTTACAGGAGGAGGCAACCATTTCTTATTGGCAAAAATAAGTCAATTAAGTGGCTTTTATTCTGATTAATAAAGATGTACTTGACCCTACTCACACTGATTTAAAATTCACATCCTAACCTGAAATTCCTTTTGGGCTAACCCAATCCTTGTAGCTTCATTCTGGGCTGCAGTTTACAAGCATTTCAACTAGTCCCTTAGCATAGACATGAAGCCAAACGGAGCCTCGGCACTGGCCATCACGCTGTACGCACCTTTGTTTCTACACGTTTCTCCAATAAAGTACAAACTCATGATGCTATAGTAGAATCTCCTAGCCTTTATTATATTTAAATAAATATAACTTATTTAAGAAGAGCTTTGGAAGAAGTCATGACCCTGCTCAAAGAGCAGACAACTAGAGCTGGTGTGTAGCTCTGTGGACCTGCAGATGAGGGGGTGACTCCTGGTGCTGAACCTGGAAAGCTGAGAATGGGAACACACCTGCAACCCCGGCACCTGGGTGGATGCGATCAGGAGTCAGTGTGTAATAAGTTTAAGGACCAGGACACTGAGGTGCCATGGACAACACCGGGAAGACAAGTGTCATGGGCGCAGGACTCAGCTCACCACACTACTGAGATGGCTGTGCACAGGTGGCTCGCAGCCTTATGTTTCCGTGACTCTACAGCCACCACACACACCGATGCTCCTTTCTCCACCCTAATGAAGCCCAGCCGCTAAGGGCACCTGCAACACCCCGGCACTGTAGCACTGAAGCAAAAAACTGCACTCCCAAAACAAACACCTGTGGACAGAGTTTAAAACCATGGTAACCCCAGTTTACCCAGTAGGAAGAGATTTCTCCGATTTTTGTCTTTACCTGAGAAATAAGCTAAGTAGGTAACTAGACAAAACTGACTTTGCTTTCTCATATACTACCCAGCAGGAAGGCACCAAAACAGATCTTAACTATTCACAGTAAGCCTTCTGTTGATAATCTTTTTCAAATATGAACTCTGTTTTCTAATCAGCCACCCATGGGGAATAATGATTCAAGAATAATCACCTCTTCAATCTGGGCCAAAACTGTTTTAATGAAGAGACAGGCTTGAAAAGCCAGATCCCAGGAAACACACTCTCTCTACTTTCCTCCCAGAGCAAAAAAAGGGGCAGGATGGAAGACTGCCAGCCACCCTTGAACTCTGTTGCCCACCACACAATTCTCCAGCAACCCCTGTTTGTGCTGCTGAATTCCAAACTGCTCTGAGCTTCCCCCTCTGCTAGGCCTATGACCCTGAGTGGGTGCTACAAGAAGTTACCACCTTTACTGTAAAGGATCCGAACACACTCCGGTGTCATACTATGGTAACCAAGGGACACAGTGTGGGAACAATCCAGCCACTTACTCCACAGTATCGGTCGCCGTTAAATATCTGAGGTGGCAGAGGGTTGCCCTGCGCAGGCTTCTTCTCAGGGGGAATGTTTTTGTACATCCACTGCCTCTGTTCTTCCGACATGGTGATGTCCACCTCCTCAAATTCTATCTTGTTGGCTTCCAGAAATCTAACCACATCCTGCTGCTTCTTCTTGATCTAGAGAGGAGATAAACAAAGAGAAATGCTTACCTGATGCAATAAGTATGCATTTGCAGACTAAACTATCCTAGACTTCCCATAGTCAGAGGGGATGTGCACAGGTACCCTCACTGCGTCTCTAGACCAGGACTGAGCCAGCAGTGGTTCCTCCACCCAGACATCCCAGAAGGCTGACACTCAACTATGACTGTCTGCAAGGATAGAGAATGAGGTGACAGGTGAGATGAGACCTCACTGCTTGTCTCTGGATCTTCCTAAACAGCTTCCATCACTGGGGCAGCTCAGCCTGGGCCCATCTCTGTAGGACTTAAGGAATGCCACAGCAGCTAGGAGGTCTTGTCTATCCGTAGACCTTCTGCAGGTCACAGCCCTGTGGTCACACCCACGCCACAGCTGCAGCACTGACCCTGCCCCTGCAAACCTGCTCCAGCACCAGGCCTCTGCTGCCAGGGGAGAGCAAGCTGCACAGGATGGCTTTTTCCGGGAGGTTGTTCCCAGTCCCTTACCACCCAGCTTCAGCCTTGGTTTCCAGCACTCGTCCTTTGACAGATGTCAGACAGCCTCTGCAGCTTCTTGAATGCTGGTGTTTATCTCCTGATGACTCTGACCATCATTTCCCATGGTTCGGGATTAGAGATGCTTAAGCTCTCAGCAGGCCATGACCACTCCTCATCCCCCACCCTGCTAGAAGCTGACATTTAAAGTTCCCTCTGCTCTGGACCATTAGTAAGCCTTGTATACCCCGTCTGAGATGGACACTTTGGTGAACACCGAGAGCCGCATTTTCATTTCTCTTAGATATTCCACAGCTATAATCACAACTGGGAAATAATCTTCCATCAGTTTGGTTTGCAAGAGGATACACTGCTCCTCACTTCTAGGTAAGACTAAACCATTAGCATCTCTCAGTCTTAACCCTTTTGATTCCTCATGGTTCCCTCTCTAGTCACTAGGGGTCAGGTGTGTTCCTCAGCAACTTCAGTGGCACCAGCCTGTCTTCACAGGTTAGGGACCCTCTCAACAAAATGGTACGTATCCACTATGCCAGTATTCAACACAGCATGCTAAACATAAAATGTGGTTGCCTTTTCTAAGTGACTGGAGAAGATGCATCTCTTAAAATGTAAGGAATGACCAGCCCAAAGCGTGAAGAATGAACTCTCACACAGATTTCCGCCCTCTCCGTCCCCCAAACACCCCTTGGAAAGCATGTGACCCCAAGGTTGGAAATCTGTTAATAGGCTGTATGCAAAGAGCTCGTTACTGGTCCACAGATGTGAACAGGATGGGGAGGTTACACAGACAGAGAAAATGCTGACAAATGGCACATGACTAAGCTTGGGTGCATGGATTCAGGGACTACTGTGTGGTGTTTTAAATCCAAAAGACAATGGCTTCCCAGTTTTTTCACAGAAACCATCTTGCGTTTCTGAGAAGGGAGACTGTCTTCCTTCACATCAGATATATCATCTCAGAAATGTGCTTGCACTGGTTTGCAACTTCAACTTGAGGAGGAGACTGCTCATTCTGCTTGAAAACAAGATGATTG
Organism: Ondatra zibethicus; assembly: GCA_004026605.1. Classification (NCBI taxonomy): domain Eukaryota; kingdom Metazoa; phylum Chordata; class Mammalia; order Rodentia; family Cricetidae; genus Ondatra; species Ondatra zibethicus. The sequence continues at coordinate 183,092 of PVIU01000218.1, read as the reverse complement.
TATCGCTCTGTCTTATAGTTAAGAGCAGTTCCCCAGTGTGCCGTCAAGGTTTGACAGCTGATGTGTGTTCTATTAAAACACCCAGAGCCATCCTCCTGCCTCATACCCTTCTTGTGGAACCCGCCCTCTGCCCTGAGGGACCACACACACTTCTGGGCAGGCGGACTCATGATCCAGCTTCTTGACTGTAAAAAAGGCCCATGTTTTGAGATATAAAACAGTGTCCTATAGTCCTTCTAACCCAGGCAACACATACCAAAATCAAGAGGGGGGAATAGAGCCCGACGTCTTAAAACTGACCTGCCCTCATATGGGGTCCCATAACTGATTTCAGGGGTGAGGGGTAGGGGTGGCAGAAAACAGTAAACAGTTTTTTAACTCACAAGAAGCCAAATTTCAAAACCAAACATACAATAAACCTGAGATGCCCGTGGCAGAACTGACCCATGAGGTCAATGACTTCACTGTGACCTGGGGTCTGAACACAGTGCTCTCAGTATCCTCTGTGAAGGCCCCCACAGCACTCACCGCCAACAGACGCTGCCTGAAGCACCTCGGCTGCACACTGCTATGTGTGATGAGCTGCAGCATCTTATATTCTGTACATGTAATGTGCTGGCGCACATTATCTGGTTGGTTATGTGCTATATGTGTAACTTTTGCTACTAGAGCAGCACCACGAGATGAACAAGATGAAGAATGAACTCTTGTCTCAGTCTGTTTGTTATGGTTGTTCTAACAAAATGCCACAGACTGGGTGACTTATGCAAAGGGGGAAGTTGGTTTCTCATCATTCGGAAAGCCAGGAAGCCCAGGATTAAAGCATTACAGAACAGACATCTGGCCAGTGCCAATTTCCTGGGTCACAGATGGAACCCTTTTCTATGACGCCACTTGGTAGAAGAGACAAGGCAGCTCCCCGGGGCCTCGTCCTTAAGGGCACTAATCTCATTCCTCACCTCCCAACAGCTTTCTCTTAACTCCATCACATTAGGCATTAGATTTAAATGCACACACTTGAGGATAAAGGCACTATGAGTGAAACTCTGGTCTTCCTGCCTCTGCCTCTTCAGCACACCCCACTGACACGTGCTGTCACAATAGGCACTGTGAGCGAAACTGCACAGACGGTTTTCAAGCTCATAAGGGACCCCTGATCATCTGCTTCCAACAAGGCCACAGCAGTTTACAGGACCACAGGTAGTGTCTCAGAGTGTCTAGGTCTCAACGCCTTCCTCTTTATAGCCGTGACCTCAAAGCTGTATGAAAATGACTCAGAATACTAAAACTCAGAGACATCACTAACACTGACAATACTCAGAGATGCAGGGCAATCTTCCAGACAACAGTGATGACTGCGAGTACTGTACAGAGTGAAAGGGAAGAGAGTGTCTTAGCTAGGGCCACTATTGCAGTGATGACGCACCATGACCCACAGCAACGCAGGGCGGAAAGGGCTCATTTCATTCACAGTTCCATATCACAACAGCGCATCATCAAAAGCCGTGAGAGCAGGAACCTGAGAGGAGCCAGGAGCTGAAGCAGAGGCCATGGAGGGGAGCTGCTTACTGGCTTGTTCACCCTGACTTCCTACAGAATCCAGGGGTGGTCCCACCCACACTGAACTGGGCCATCCCACACCAATTGCTAATTATGAAAATGCCCTACAGGCTTGCCTACAGCCTGACTTATGTGGGCATTTCTCATCCTAGGCTCCCTCTCCTCGGGGACTCTAAAGTGTGTCAAGCTGGCAAAACTTACTGGCACAGAGATATCTGTATTTTAAAAAGAGGCCCAGCCAAGTCTGCATGTCTAAGAGATAGCTTTTGTACTGTGCAGCTTCAGGCCTAAGATGGAACAGAAGCAGAAGCAGCCTGCTATGAACCGTTAGCACCGTTCTAGAAAGAACCACAAGACTGATGAGAGGTTTCAGAAAGTGTAGACCAGGCTCATTTTTTAAAAAAACAAAAACGATTAAGAAAACTGGGAAGATATTTGTTATACTGAAAAGAAAAACTCTTGAAGGTCATGTAAGAAACTAACAGGAAGTGCTGGGACACTGAGGACCAAGTGAGGGAACAGTGGGAGCCAGGGCTTTACTCTAAAATCTTTTGAACATTACAAATGCATGACTATTCAAAAAGTTAAGGAGAGAAATATGTTTCAAGAGACAGTAAGGGGGGGCACACAGAGAACCGCCTGAGGGAGCAGGAAAGTTTCCCCAACTAAGAGGAAGACAGCACAGAGCATTTTGTCACTGACCTCCAGTTACTTCCACTAACATGGAAGAAGAAACGGGTTGAGGGAGACCACAGCCGCTTAGCCAAATACAGGTTAGGAGAAACCTAAGCACAGGACCAAGTATCCCAGAGGATGTGACACTGGCTGCCGGAAGGAAGAGAGTAACTGCACACCGCTGTTTATAAGCTGCAGGAGTGTGGTCTGGAACTGTGGCTCCCAGGCTTGCATGGGAGGCAGGGACACGGTGAACCCCACCCTGATGTGGGGGCCTCAGGCGACAGCAGGATGTGCTGGACAGGACAGCAGAAGCCAAATATAAACAGTACTCGAGATCACTTCCTCCAAATATAAACAGTACTCGAGATCACTTCCTCCAAATATAAACAGTACTCAAGATCACTTCCTCCAAATATAAACAGTACTTGAGATCACTTCCTCCGCACGAAGCATTTTGTTCTCTCCAAGTTCCAAATTTTCTGAGATGAAACACACCTTACATGCAGTATTTTCTTCTTTTCATTGCTGGGCAAATGGAAAGGCGGTAAATTGTAGGAACACAATCGGCGACTCCATCTGTGTCAGTTCATCCACAGGTGGAAGGCACATGCTGCTCACGCTTGTTTTTACCCAAGGACACTTGGAAGCCATTGCAGACAAGAGCTGTTTACCCATAACCAATCCAACCGAGAGTGCCCTTGCTCAGCTACAGAAACCAGTTTCCCCCAGAGTCTCTAGAGCAGGTAGTGATCCCCAACACAGTTCTAGAGACAGAACTGGTGAGACATAGGGAGCGGGCCTCATGAATTAGAGACAAATCCTGGCTAGGTGTGGCAGCGCCAGCTACCAGTCCAGCGCGCAGGGGGCTGAGAAAGGAGGAGTGAGCGTTTTCCTTGCAGAACCGCTGGCATGGTTAGCTGGAGAGGCAGAAAACAAACACCATCTGCTAAGGATGACGAAGGAGGCAGGAGCCTCGGTCCCTGATGACACCTTACAGCTGCCTCCCAACCTTTCCTTTGTCCTGAACTTTCCTTATTCAACAAATAAGCCCCTAATAAGGTAAGCCAGTCAGCATTTGAGTGAGAGAGGGAAAAAGACTGTAGCAAATTTGAGGCTATACAGAGAGTTCTAGGCTGGCCAGGAATACATAATGAGATTCTGTCTTAAAAAAATCAAAACCATCAAATAAATTTAAATTTCTAGTTCACTTCCCCAGTGAGCCCTTCTTACTCACTGGAGTTTTTAACCAGCCATTCTAGAACTTTCTACTCCCTTTCAAGTCCTTCCTTTTGTTCTCTACATCTGGGACTTGTTTCTGTCTGCCCATTTGTCCCCCCACATGGAATATAAACTCCCTAAAGTCAGGTGGCTTTGCCTGTTCTGTCCACAGCATGTCACACAATGCCTTGCACACAGTGGACACACAATGCATATTTGTTACTGAACACACAGTTTTCACAGGCAGCTGGAAGCCAACACCTCACAGCAGCAACACCAGGTCCTCGGGCAGCAGCCCTCTCTAACCACATCATGGGCATCTCACAGCCCACATGTACTAACCTTTAATCTGCTGTTTCTTGTCTCTCTTCACAGGGCAGACTCTGTGAGCATGGAGATTGCTCACACAGGTGGTCCTCAGTGAGAATTACTGAGTGCAAGACCCCAGATCCCCTACTCAAGCTCTGTACGGAGGAGAAGCTATTCAATCCAAAACAGCAATCGAACGTAACTGAAAGTCAACCGGATGAAATGTGGTTCAAACACTCCGGCCTCTCAGTTTTAAAGCTGTATGAATGTAAAGGCAGTGTACCTAGGCTCTTCTACCTAACTGTAAACAGCTGAACCGATTCAGAGCAATCTGGCCCCTGAATGTGAGAGAACACACTGCTTCTGACAGTTATTGAAGTCAGTCTTAACTACGTATCATTCCTATTTAAATTCTATTAGTATTTTTAAACACAAGAACAGATCTTAGTGTGTTGTTTTTTACTAATTGCTGGATTTGCTCACTGACACTAACTGAAAATCAAGCAAATGTTTGTCGTATCTGCTTATTGGTATCCTTAACTAGATTACCCTCAACCACTTCCCCAAATGCTTCTAGACTCTGAAGCCGACTCCTCAGATAACTGATAGCGACGACGTTCCTAGCCACTGTGGCATGGCTAACCTTTCCCTTTCAGTTATTCGCCCCCCGGATCTGCTGAGGACCCCACCGCCTGCACCTCACTGTTAATGACACACCCCAGGCACCTCCACAGTGCACTGTCTGGACCTGTGTCCCAGGCTTTGCTGACAGGACATGGTCACTCAGTGACCCGTAGAAATCTAAGTGAAGATGCCTGTGGCTTTCACAGGTCCCAGCAACCTCTAGGGAGTGGATCGGAAGACAGGCTAAATAAATCACACTGCACTAGTCTGTGGCAGTGGCCTCCAAATAAACTTTTCCTGCCTCCACTCTCCAGGAGGATTAGTTCTTTCCCAGAAGGGGGCCAGTTAATTTATTTGGCTAAGTAGCCCTGTCGGAGTCAGTCCATAGGCTTCCAGACAGGTCACCTCTTGCTTAAATTCCAAGTGTGCACAGCTGATGTGGCACCATGGGGCCTTTGGAGTCACTTGTAAATGAGGAGGCATAATCAATTTGAGTAGATGTGGCTTTTGTTGTTTAAATTAAGATTTAGTATGCACAATTGTGGGCAAGCAAGTTTAATTACAAACTGAGCACACACAAAGGACCGGGAGGAAACCTGGGGGTGGCAGGGCAGGCACAGACTGGCCTGGCTGTAATCAGAGTCTCCTGCGGGGTGGGAGTCTTAGGAAAGTTACTTCGCTTCTCTCCCAGCCTCAGTTGCCTCAGGGCTGAGATGAGCCCAGGACCTTTGCCATGGGTTCCGTGGGGACTGAAGAGGGTAATAATAGATAAGACTCTGCTGGACTGTTTCTTTCACTCAAGCGTGCTGGCTTTTCTTTCTTTGCCCTAGATGTGACCTTATACAAAAACCATCAAGTGACTTCTGGAGGCCTTCAAAGGCTGCAGGTATTTGATGAACCGAGTCTTTATTTCACCTACGTCCACAGTTCAAACACATGGCTTCCTTTTCCCTACCCTGGATGGATGCTCAACTGATGAAGGCCAACCTGAATCTCATGTTGGAATAAGGACAGCAGGCCATAGTTGGGAGTACACCACCTGGCGTGTGTTTGTAACGGTGCAGTCAGGAGAAAAAGAGGCACAGCACAGAAACTAAAACAAAATTTGACGAAAGAATAAAGGGTCTCAACTCTGTGCTACAGTGGGCAGGTGGTCAAACAAAACCTGATACAAATTTCATCCTTCAGTCCACAGAGAGAGCTAGAAGGAGCTTGTTTTCTAATCAAAACATTATTAAACAGTCATAAAAACAACTTACTCCACAGCTATAGTTCACAAATAAATGAATAAAAGAACTGTAAGCTATTTTTCATTTCAACTATTTCAATATCAAAAGTGTTTTTATCAATTTGGAAGAGCAATGAAAAAAACTTGTTATACGCTAAAGTAAAAAAAAAAAGGAAGTCCATAAATCATCCCCTAACACAAATAATGCAAACACCACAGCTCCTCTCACCTGAGGTGGAGTCTATCTTTCTTCCCTTAAATCTAGTTTGGTCATGTGGCTTTCTTTGGCCAATGAGGCATTGGCAAGCCGGCTATCTGCAGTTCCAAAAGCACTTATGGCCTCTGTTCTTGGTGCTATGGGGAGAACCTTGTGCACCAAGAAGCTGGCTGGAGCTAGCTCCACAAGTCACAGGTTGCTCCAGCATCCCATCTCCCAGGGTAATGGTCACGAGCCACATATACTTGCTGGTGCTTCCTGAATCCTTGTGGCCTCTGGTCACCCTTGTTTCAACTCTCTCAATGGCTCCTGCACATGACCACTCTGTGCTTCTCACTCCTGAGAGACTCTGCGAGTTATCCTAAAGCTTCCGACGCGAGAAACAGAGGCAAGCAGATCTCTGAGTTCAAGGTGGCCTGGAAAAAGACATAAAACCAAACCAAAACAGAACAGAACCTTCCAGGGCCTCCTTAGAGGACAGAATGAAGTTCCTGTTTGAAGGTTGACAACTGATTCCCACCAAATGCAAAAGCTTCTTTCTCTCTTATCCATCTTACTCCCAGAATTCTTTGTTTTCTTTTCCACTCCCCTTTGCCTCAAATGCCCTCCTGCCCTCTCATTCAGTATTTACCTACAACTCTCCCTACAAGGTCCGATGAAGGGCTCCCCTTTAACACAGCACAACCCCAGCACAGAAACCCTGACACCCTCTGAACAGCTCAAGAACAAGGCACACCACGCCCATTCACCCTGCCTAAAAGTCACAGGCCTTATGACACACGACATCAAATCCTGGAGAGCAGGCTATAGCTGCTATGCCCATTTGGTCTCAAGTGCCTCGCATACTACACTCTGTATAAGATGAATCTGCAGAAATAACAGCTTTGAAACTGCCAAGGCCTGGACCACAGCTCTGAAATCAGCCATTCATCCTACACTTGTAGCATTTCATCATATATCACCTTTCTCATCTGACAAGAAAATAACTCAGGATGTGAGTGATAGCGGAGGCAGGACTAGAACCCATATCTTAACACTAAGAACCACTTCCCCATTCTGTCTGGTTATTTGAACTCCACAGAGTTTATGTCGTGTGAAGATACAAGGTCTAAAGCACCATGTATCATTCCAAGGAATTACTTTTGACACAGTAGCAAGGAAGAAGTAAATATTCAAAACTTAAGTAAATGTATCCAGGAAATACACAAGGCATCATTAACCAGGGTTATGAGGACAATGGAGGAATGGGTGATGTGGTCGATCTCACAGGCATATCAGACTGAAATCACCAGACAGAGGATAAAAATAAGCATGTTCGATATGACCAAGTAAATAGAAGAGGGAGAAAGAGACTGAAGAGCTCAGAACGCTATCAGAACTGCCAGACACAGTGAAGCCGTGGCACACCACACCAACATGTACCAATGAGACCAACATTATTGCCTCTGCGCCACTTCTCTACTCTCCACGGTTCAGGATCTCAGCCCAGGGAACAGTGCCGCCCGTGGTAAACACAAAAGACAAGACAAACGCTGGTGAAATGTGCCGAAAAGGAAAGTTTCCAACACTCAGGACAGGGATGTGAGCCAGTGCAGCCACTGTGGAAGGTGGTATCGGCAATAAAACACCAAATTATCATGTATAGCTTCCCTTTGGGGTACAAAGAGCCAAAGGAAATAAAATCATACACCAGAGAGATAAACGCACTGCCATGCCCACTGACTACAGCAACTATCCACGACAGACAAGAGATGCAAACGGCTAAGTGTGTTAGACCTGGGGCCTGCCCTGTAAGATGCCAGTCACTCTAAGAGACCAGAACTGGCAGTCTGGAAAAAAATAAAGCCACACTCCCTGCAGCGCTCTCTCTACCTCTCTCTCTAGTTAGAAGCCAGTCCTGTGCTGTGACCATGCAGCCCTCATCCCTGAAACTAGAAGGTAAGTGTATAGTCCTGTATAACGAACACCTGGCCCTTGTTGAGTAGGCTACGTCAGACTAAATGATGTAATGTGGAACTTCCCACCAGAACAGTGCCAAACTTACCAAATGCCAGAATACCACTTGTTCCAGGACTTTCTGAGCTGTTCTCTTACCCTTTCAGCACCCCCTTCCCAGCCTATGTCTGTGGTGTCAGCCTTGCTTTCTTTCGCTTTAAGCTACCTCTCTCGATGATGCTCCTGCCCAGGCATTGAAGGAAAGCCTCGTCCCTTCTAAGGTTCCATCACATCATGTGTCTCTGATACAATCCTTTATCCCTCCTAATTGTGCTTCCACCTCAAGTCTGGATCACAGTCCCTATGTATGGAAGACTTTTTCCCCTAATAAAGCTTGCTGTGGCTTGTAATTTCATGCCAGCTCCTTCCCAAACCTGCCACTCTGATTTCTAATGAAGAATACATCAGCGGGAGAATGGATAATGAAAATGGGATCTATGGACACAATAGAATACAGCTGTGCAACAAAAAGGGACAGAATCCTGTCACTTCAACAACAGGTGAAGTGCATGCCACTATGTGACAAGAAATAAGCAAGGCAAGGCACAGAAGAACAAGTACCACATAGTCTCCCTCAATATGGAGATTGATAAGGCTGGCTGCACACAAGTCAAGAGCAGAAAACTTGCTGTCAGAAGCTTGGGAGATTGCTGTTGGGGGGGGATGGGGAAAGCCTGGGCAAGGGTACCTTCTAAGGTCTAGTTAGAAAGCAGAAGCAAGTTCTTGTGTTCCACTGCATGGTGGTGGCAAGGGACAATGCTATTCACCAGAAGAAAGTGATGATGTTGGAGGACATAGGTTTTTAAGGAACAGTACCCTGTGTGCAGTCCTGGAATATCACACAGCTCCCCCAAAATAATAAAAAAGTCCTTTCAGTGTCATCATCTGGGTGATGCTGCTGTTCATCCTCCCCTCGCTCACTCTTGCTCTCCCTGTGCCTGCGATCAAACCCGGGGCCTTGAGTGTGCTAGGCAAGCGTTCTACCACTGAGCTACATCTCAAGCCATTTATTTTTCTTTTGCCCTTGATTCACATTTTCTCTCTTATGTCTAGAAGTTCGTGTCGCATATTAAAAACTGTAGCTGCCCATTCTACAGTGTTTGAAGCCACTGGTCCTTTCATTTTTGCTTTCCTTTGATATGAAACTGAATCTATTACTACTATATTTACTCTGCTACTTGGTTTGCTGAGTTTTGTTAAAAGTCTGGCTTTGTAGCCCAGGCTCTCTCAAACTCCTGAGTCCTGGTATTACAGGAAAATGTCACCATGTCTATCTTGGTTTTGTTTTTGAAGTATTCTATCCTATCTATTCTATCTGATTTGGTTCCAGTACCAAACTCTGGTATCTTTTTTCTAAACAGCACTATGCTAGGTTCTAGAAGAAAAAGTAGCAGAGGACTGTAGCTTAGGGAAAGAAAGGGAAGTCACTGGTGGAGCCTCCGGAACATAGGACCCCAAAGACTGGTTCCGGTGTATGGCTACAGGCTAGCCAGTGTGATGCTGCTGACAATCTAGGAATGAAGAAAAATAAAATCACAATATTTCCTCTCACAGAGAATACAAACAAGCAAAAACACTCTCCTTTGTTTGTGTAAGAAACAGCTGTAGGCATCATTGAAGTTACTGGGTGCCAAATAAAAGGTATTTGCAACCTCAAGGAGCAAGGATACACTACACAGAGCAACATTGACACTCTAAGATGTATAAATCACAGTTTCAAATGTGCAATCATTCAAAGCCCAGACTTATGATCCAAGAGAAAGCAACGAGAAAGTGTTCCTAGGGAGAAGGCTCAGTGGGTAACAGTGCCTACTACACAACCATGAGGAACTGCGTTCAGATCCACGGCACCAACACGACAAGCTAGGTGTGGCCGCACACACCTGTAACCCCAGTGCACTGGTGGATAAGGTGTGGCTGAACACGCCTGTAACCCCAGTGCACTGGTGGATAAGGTGTGGCTGAACACGCCTGTAACCCCAGTGCACTGGTGGGTAAGGTGTGGCTGCACACGCCTGTAACCCCAGTGCACTGGTGGATAAGGTGCGGCTGCACACGCCTGTAACCCCAGTGCACTGATGGATAAGGTGCGGCTGCACACGCCTGTAACCCCAGTGCACTGGCGGATAAGGCGTGGCTGCACATGCCGTTAAACCCAGTGCACTGGTGGACAAAGAAAGAGGATCACTGGAGCTCGCTGGTCACCAGCCTAGCTCTAAACAGCAAACTCTGGGTTCAACAACAGACCCTGTCTCCAGGGAATAGGGCAAAAGAGATAGAGTCCGCCCAAGGTCCTCCTTTAGCCTCGGTAAATGAACCTGCATATCTTAGTGTGCACACATGTATAAAACATACAAACACACACATAAAACAAACAAAAACACTACCTTAAGGGCTGGGGACCTAACTCAGTGGCAAGATACTTGGCTAGTATGCACAAGGCCCTGGGTTCAAGTTCCAGCGCACAGGACTGGAAGCGAACAAAAAGAATAAACAAACAAAAAAAAAGATTGTATGTGGATATACCAAGACAACCAAAAATCTCAAATCAGAGACTCACTAAATGACATTATGAACCCAGTCATTTCCATCATCAAATGTCACCAAAGCACCCTTTCTTTGTCCTAGGTCCATTTCTCCTCTGCTTGGAGGTTTCCCAGGCATTTACTCGTCCTAAAAACGTTTACTGAAAAATGTGGTATAAAAAGTGCCAAGCCCTTGAATGATCTCTGACACCACTCCAGCTTCTGGCTCTACCTGGACCACACCTCACCCTCTTCCTTCCTTCCTGCACACCTGAGATCCAGCCAAGCAGACTCTCAGAGTCTCAGTGACAGAGGACCAGCTTGGTGGTGCTTCTGTTTGAATACTCCCATCTTTTAAAAACAAGGAAAAAAAACCTAGAAATAAAAAGTAACAAAGTAACCCAACAGAAGCTGTCAGTTTCCATCACCCCAGTTGAGAAACATAGAATAACCCTGTAGAGTTGCTGTGGGACTTCCCAAGTAATTCTCCTCAGCTGCCATACTGACTACCTTCACCCGCACCTCCGGAGGGCTGTTCACACATTCCTCTGGGTGTGTTCTTGGATATTGTTGCCCACCTACACTGTGTCCCTCATCACCCATTCTTCGTATTCTTTTAGTACTATCTACCTATTCCTCATGGCTCAGCCCCAAATGCACAAGGTCCCTCAGATGGTCCACTGCATGGGGGATTGTTCGTATTCTTCAAGAGATGCGTGGGATGTCTAGAGGAATTTTGGTTGTTATAACTGTTACACACATAGACTAGTTTCCAAAATGAACTCTGCAGCTTAAAGTTCAACAGTGCTGAGGGTGAACTGTAGATGGAGGATGGAGGGTGCTCGTTTATTCCCCTGCTGCCCTGACCCGAAATAATCACACAGAATCTGTATTAATTACAATACTGTCTGGCCAATAGTTTAAGCATATTTCTTACTAGCTCTTACATCTTAAATTAACCTATTCCTATTATTTTATATTTTATCATGATGTTCATGGTTTACCAGTAAGGTTTCCGAGCATCTGTCTCCTTCAGCAGCTACATGGTGTCTCCCTGACTCCGCCTACTTTCTCCCAGCATTCAGTTTAGTTTTCCCACCTAGCTCTATTCTGCCCTACCATAGAACCAAAGCAGCTTTATTCATTAATAAAACACATTCACAGCATACAGAGGGGAATCCCACACCAGTGAACCCCTGACTTACGTTGATTCTATCCACTAGATCACCACCTTCCTCAAACTCCTATTACAACCACAGTCACCAAGACCTGGCATTTCAGGGCACACAGTCTCACTGCTGACTAACAGCAGTAAGCTTCTGGCCCTTTCCCCCAATTTAAGCATGAACTCCTCCAGATGATGGGGGTCATCAGTATCACCTGTGCATCCTGTGGGCCTCTGGATGGTGACTTTAGTATTGTTGCCCACTACATACCTGGCAGCCAGGAGTCCCTCACCTCTCGGCTCAACGAGCTGGCTCTAACTAGTTTCTCAGTGTTTGGTCTCCACGTTCTCTGAAACCTGGATCATTTGGTGATGAGACATGAGCAGAAACAGGGAAAGATGTGGGTGGGCTGGCTCTTACTGTTTTTACATTTCCTGTCAAGATTACATGTTTACTTCCTAAAGAAAAGAGTCAGCCAAGCATAAAATATGAATTTACGATGCCACTATTTGGCGAGATTCTCCCTGTAAATTATAGACAACTCATACATGTGCTTCCTGCTAATTAGAGGATACTGTGTGGAAGAGCTGTTCCAGCAAAATCTGCTAGAATTGTCAAAACCCTGCCATCAAGAGGAAATCCTGCTGACAGTGGTGTTTTCCACAGCATGCTACAAGACGGTGGCCCAAGGTCGTACCTGTAAAGGTTTGAGGTGTGGTTCTGCAGCCCTGTTTCTGGAGTTCACTGTTTCTACCTCTCCATCAGTCAACTGGCAAGTGTGTGAAGAGTAACTGATTAACAACTACCTCTATTTAGAGTCGAAAGATAATGTGGGGGACAGGAGATCATTTTCAAAATTATATTTTGTATACAGTAATTACAAACTGTGATCTGCTCACATTTTCACAGCAGGAATAAATTAACAAACTGAAGTATAGATGCTCTAACCTGCAATGTACAGACCAGGCTTCTGTAGTGTGTGGGGTGTGTGTGTGTGTGTGTGTGTGTGTGTGTGTGTGTGTGTGTGTGTGGTGTGGAGTGTATGTGTGTGTGGTGTGGAGTGTGTATGTATGTGTGTTTGTGGTGTGGAGTGTGTATGTATGTGTGTGTGTGGTGTGGAGTGTGTATGTATGTATGTGTGTGGTGTGGAGTGTGTATGTATGTGTGTGTGTGGTGTGGAGTGTGTATGTATGTATGTGTGTGGTGTAGAGTGTGTATGTATGTGTGTGTGGTGTGGAGTGTGTATGTATGTGTGTGTGTGGTGTAGAGTGTGTATGTGTGTGTGTGTGTGTGTGTGCATGTGCGTGCATGTGTGTGAATGTTTTAAAGGAACCCAGTCTAGCATGGACTCACCATTCCCCTGCCTCAGTCTTCCCAGTGGTGGCATCAGAGGCCAGCACCACCATAGCCAGCTAGTATTGCTTCTCCAGGGAAAATGACAGTCATCAACTTCAGCTGGACACTGGATGTTTCTTTCCTAAGCAAACTGCCTCCAGGAGCTGCGATGCCCAGCTCCAGTTTCCACAGGAACCTTCTCTGCCCACATACAACTCTTTACTTCTGCATCCTGGGTGTGGATATGCTAACCACCTTTAATTTACAAGTGATTCTGATTTCTGGTCTCTACCTCAAATTCCTCCACATCTTCAGCCTTAGAATTCTCCATTCCACTTTGACTCAAAAGAGTAGAAAAGTTAAAATTAACAAAAGAGAGAGTGGTAGGGAAGGGGCAGAGAAGAAAAACTCCATGTCTTCAGAGCCCAGACATCCACAGTTGTTAAGATCCTAGGATGTTCTATTTGTTGCCCTAATAAATAAAGAAAACACAAGGGTAAAACAAGGCCTCAGTCAAGTACAAATCCAACAAGGCTCAAGTCAGTCAAAGGGCAAATAACTTATTGGGAAAGCACACGAGAGAGCTTGAAGTCAGTGATGAGTGAGCAAAGAACACAAGCCCAGCAACATAAACACAAAAAGCAGCAGCTCAAATGAACAGTCTCCTGGACAGAGAGTGTCTACAGACATAATAGCAGAAAGTTAAAAGGAGGAGGCTCAGTCTTGGCTGAGTCAAGGACAAGTAGCTACTTTCTCAGGAACTAGAAACTGAGGCTTTCTCTGTCATCACCCTTACTCATCTAACCACAGAGATACTGTCCTATTTTATTTTAAACAGTTGGTTTAGAAATCCTTCCAAAGCTCACCACGTATGCTCTCTCTATTGTTGAGCCAAGTATGTTGAATCCACATATACCCAACATGATTTAATCTGCCCTGGAATAGGCAGGATCGTGACACTTGTTTTTATACTTTGACGGGACATGCTGACATTCTCAGAGGCCATTCATTGTGGAATAATCTTTCTGTACTGTGAAGATGTGTCTTTGCCAAGGCACCTACTCACTAGTTTAATAAAAAGCTAAGCGGCCCATTAGCTAGGCAGGAGGTATAGCCAGACACAGAGGACGCTGGGAAGAATGGTGGAGTCACCAGTCAGGCACAGAGGAAGCAGGAAAGCAGCGTGGGCAGTACAGAGTAAAGGAAATGAAGCCACAAGGCATAAAGTAAATGAATAGAAATGGGTTAATTTAAGTTATAACAGCCAGTTAGAAACAAGTCTAAGCTATCAGCCGATCTTTTGTAATTAATAAAAAGTCTCTGTGTGGTTATTTGGGAGCTTCCTGGCAGGACAAGATAATCTTTCTACAAATGACACCCAATGTCTGGGCACATTATTTCCACATACAATCTGAGAAAACTTAAAAAAAAATGGTTCCAAACACACAAAAATGGAGTCAAACACAGCTTCCTAGTTCTGCAGTCTCTCATGCCAGCCTCGGTACACAGACACGTCTCGGAGCTGCCTGTGGGTTTGAGGTGCCAGTGCCATGTGGTAAGCTGCACAGTGGTTTAAGATTTTTGCTCATGCAGACAGAAAAGGTTACAGATACACAGTAAAGCAGAGTCAGTGGGAAAGAACTCTAAACAGGTTATAGAGTGCTTAAAAATGTGTGTCAGCTTAAAAAAGAAAAGAAAGTGGGTATAGACCATCATAGAAAAAAATAGTTCATAAGCTAAAGTTTTTAAAGAGAAAACAATATAAAAAAGGAGAAGCCATGTAAAAATGGAAAATACAAAGGGAGTCTGAATCCTGTTTGGTGTTGTATTAACTAATTTTTTTGATTGCTGATGAACAAACAAAAGGTGCTGAGAGACATTGGATTATAAAAATTACTAAGTTAAACCAATCTACGCATTTTAAAAATATCCTAACTTCAAAACATAAGTCAAAAAATATGTTACGTTGGGGAAGAGGTTATGCTTTTGTTTTTACAGGAAATGAAAGGCTATGGATTTGCTCAAAGTTAATAGACATCAAATTTAATCAGGGAAGACCCCTGAAAATCCCAGCTACAGACATAAAAAAACAGACATAAACTTAAAATAACTACAAGACAGGTGACATATATTTTACCTGCTCAAACATAACAAAAAAATCATCTTTGGTTGGTTTGTGTACAACACAGTCTATACTTGTGTTAATGTAGGCATGTATGTTGCCTTTCAAAGTTTATGTGTTTTCAGAGCAAGGGGACCAGACACAATGAAAATGGGTGGCCCAGGTGATTCATCCTCTCAGATGCCTCTGCTGCAGTTTCCTCAGAGTTCTACATCCAGAACAGCTTCAAGACTGATGGTTGATACAGTTCAACCTCGCAGACTACTCCAGCCAGAACATTAGACAAGCCTTGCATTATCTCATCATACCAAGACTGGACAACAGCAAACTCCCCGAGATTTGACCATTATCTCAATTTTTTCAGGATCCCCTAGAGATGTTATCACCAACCAGACAGCAGGAAGCAATCTAGAGAGCATGATACCCACATACTCAAGAGGTAGGTGTGGATTTTGGCCATTCAGTGGGTTACGGATATTTGTCATAATTTAGGAGGAATTGGTTACAAATTGTTATTGGTAATGATTAGAAAAAAAGCTAAACAAAGGAGATTAGATTCAGGGATCTTGTTCTAAAAAGAAAAGGAGGGATATAGAAATGATAGGATTAAAGGGTAGATTATTGACTCTACTTTGAAACTAAAAAAGCAACTACTAGTCTTAAATATTTTACATTGGGATGGATTTTTGTATATTTGTATATATGAATTTAAGGTTATTTTTGTTATATTATATATATGTTTCTACTCATTTAAGGTATTGTACCTAAGCACCTCATTTAACATGTTATGTATATTTCTAGTCCTTGAAAGTTAGTATTACAAACTATTTAGGATAATAAAGAAATGCAGGTTAGCAGTCACCTATAACAATCAAACTTGTTAGGCATATTTTCAAGGTCAAACAGGGATATATTTTAGATAGACAGGTGGCCTTCAAATGCTTAGGGAGCTACAGAGTCCCTTGCCTCAAATTATACAAACAGGACACAAAAGAAAGTAACTGCCAAACTTTACCAAGAAAAGTTGGCATAGTCCTTCAAAATTCCTGCTTCACAGCAGTCTGTCAGATACTCTAGGCCTGCAGGCCGAAGATGGATGCCCTAACATTGCAGAAAAACTTTTGGTGATTGCCCAGGCAGCCAGATGTCTCTGTCATGTTGGAATTGCACTTCCTGTTTATTCAGATAATATTATATCTTTCTGGGGTCTTTGATGGAATTGAAGACTAGACAGTTATAGGTATAGTTTTCCTTAGTTGCGATAGTAGGTAAATTAGGTATAGAACTTTGAACTCACCAAGTTAGGATAAATAATGGAGTATTTTTTTCCAAAATTGCAAAATAAAAATGGACTGGACATTGTGAATATAATGCTTACCTGATAACTGTTCCTATTATATATAGTTTTACAATGTTAGAACTAAACCTTTCCTTTTTATTTAGACAAAAAGTAGGAAATGTTGTGGAATAATCTTTTATATACTGTGAAGATGTATCTTTGCCAAAGAGCCTTCTTATTGGTTTAATAAAAAGCTAAATGGCCATTAGCTAAGCAGAAGGTATATATAGGTGGGACAGCCAGACACAGAGGATGCTGGGAAGAAAAAAAGGCCGAGTTGCCAGCCAGGCACTGAGGAAGCAGGAAGCATGGGCAGTACAGAGTAAAGGTAAAAAAAGCCATGAATCAGAAAGTAAATGAATAGAAAGGGATTACATTAAGTTATAACAGCTAGCATTGGCCATGCTTTCATAATTAAAAAAAAAAAGTGTCCCTGTGGTTATTTGGGAGCTGGCTGGCAGGACAGAAAAATCCACCTACAGCCATTTATATGTAAAAATGTTGCTTTCAATCCATACTAGCCTAAAACCATGCCCTAGAATTCTATAGATCTGCTCAGAAGGCAGCTTCAGTTCTAGGCCACTGACTCAGTATCTGAAGACTGCCTGTCATTACAGCATAAGCCAGGGTATCCTCCGGGGCAGCTGAGCAGGCAGGCCTGAGGGCAGTGAAGTCAACATTCTCCCTTCCAGCCCTCCCACTTCACCCTGCATGGGGGTTCAAGAAGACTGATACTCAAATGGAAGTAATAATGTAATAAATTGTATTCATAACAGAGATTCCTTGAGGCATTTATTTAAGAAGCGGTGGAACAAATTGTGTCCCCAAAGATTTTCTGTTTCAAAGCAGACTATTTGCAAATTCATTCCTGTTGTTCTTTGGAGTGTTCATAAACTCTTGATTAGATTTCTATTCATAATACAATGTTTCAGAAACAATTTCCTTGTATCCACTCAAATGCCAAGTTCTCTAACAGAAAATCTGCAAGGACAGAAGAGATACAAACCAGTCCCTGACCAAGAAGAACTTAAAATCCCAATGAATCACAGGTAAAAGGCTCTCAGAGCCGCCCTAGAGATGGCAAGGCAGCCTGAGGAGGAAGAGCTCCCCCCAGTTTAGAGAACTGGGAGTGGGGGGGGGTGATAGAAAAAAACTATGGCAAAACAGCAATGCATTCTGCTTTAAAAAGAGGAGGGAATGGGACTGGATATCATATAGGGAGTTCACAGACAAAGCAGGGAGGACCACAGGATCAGCCAGGGTGGAGGAGGAGCCTGGTGTATTTACTGAGAGAGAAGACAGCTGGCCCAAAGTGCCAGACCAAGCATCCAGGTTGACTGTTAAGTTCTGAGGCTCAACCAGACTTTGCCAGGCTTTCTGAAGAACCTAATACAGAGACTTCATCTCATTAACAGGATGACTTTTTTAAATGGGAACAGAACTCAAAGGGTAAATTATTAATCATCTCAGGTCTGTTAATTATCTCTTAGAACGAGGCACTCAGCATGAGACAAAGCACACAGTGCCCATCCACCTTGCTCTTAACACACACATACAAGTAAGGGTGTCTGAGGTCTAAAGCAAAGGGCGGTGAGGAAAGCAAATCACACCCACCTCTGTGGCAGAAAGAACAAAGCCAACAGCACCCGTTCCAGTTCCCAAGCTTATGGGAAATATTTGGGAGAAGAAAAAAATCTTTTGGCATTCCACTGGAATCTTTTTTCTAGACATTTCTAGAATCTTAAAAACAGCTGGGATGGTACCTCAAGAGATGCAACTTTTGTATGGCTTTTGCTCAAGGAAACACATCTGGCCCTGCGACTTACCTAGTGGACAGGCAAATTTAGGCTTATTTTCTACATGACCCCATATTGTCCCTGATTCTTGGTCTCTTTTCCCCACAATCAGACCATGAGTTGTTCAGGGGGAAGGATCATGGCCGCTCACTCGCTCTGCGTCCTAAACATGAGCATTAGGAAATATTAGTTAAGTATCTTGTTAGACTCAGCTAACTAAAGAAATCACACAACTATGACCCTGTAGCCCGCAGCAGCCTCCACAAGAACCAGGACAATGTCAGGAGCTGGAAAGCAGTGTCGCCCAACCTAGGCACTTCACAGTCTCTCTCTCACACACACACACACACACACACACACACACACACACACACACACACACACACACACACACACACACACACACACCGGATTTCTTTCCTACCCTTCTTTCTTCTTGAGACACAGTCTCCCTAGTAAGTCTGGTAACCCAGGCTGTCTTCAAAATCAAGATCCTCCTGCCTCTTACTCTACAGTGCTGGGATAACGATGATGGGGCGCATCACTGAGGTCTTCAAACTCAAGATCCTCCTGCCTCTTCCTCTACAGCGCTGGGATAACAATGATCGGCGCATCACTGAGCCCAGCTTGCTCAGTCTAAGGCAATCTGAGTCCTCTTATGTCACAATGCCATTATCTGTTCTGTGTTATTCTAGGTAGAACAGTGCTTGTCAACTGAGGGGTGCTTTTAACTCATGGGCACTTCGGTATGTCTGGAAACGTTAGCTGTCAGGACCTGGGACTAAGGGTGACTCAGCAGGTAGAGTCCCTGCAGACTGTTCTTCATCTACAATGCACAGAACAGCTGTCACACAGGAAGAATCACCCAGCCAAAAACATCAGTAGCACCTGGATGAGAACCCAGAGAAGCGTCTGATCAATGCGTCTGATCGAAGCATCTGGCTGTGAGTGTAACAATCTCAGAGCAGAAGTTCTGTGGCTGGCGTGACTGTGAGACCAGCACCCAACTGGCGCCATGTTCAGAGCATTTGTGTTCCCATAACAACCCACACAGACTGTCTGGATTGCTTCTGTTTAAATACCCACAGGTGGCAGGCAGTTAGGAGAGCAATATAACCCATCAACACTAAACAAACATTTGGGACTATTATTTCCTTCCTTTGCAAAATGACCTACCTTGGCTCCCATCTTCATAAAACATGCATAACTATCAATGTAGTCTTGGGCTTCCCCATTTTTTTTTAATTTTTATTGAGCTCTACATTTTTCTCTGCTCCCCTCCCTACCTCTCCCCTCCACTTCAACCCTCTCCCAAGGTCCCCATGCTCCCAATTTACTTAGGTTAGGAGATCTTGTCTTTTTCTACTTCCCATGTAGATTAGACCTATGTATGTCTCTCTTAAGGTCCTCATTGTTGTCTAGGTTCTCTGGGATTGTGATTTGTGGGTTGGTTTTCTTTGCTTTATGTTTAAAAACCACTTATAAGTGAGTACATGTAATAATTGTCTTTCTGTATCTGGGTTACCTCACTCAAAATGATGTTTTTTAGCTCCATCTATTTGCAAAATTCAAGATGCTGTTATTTTTTTTCTGCTGTGTAGTACTCCATTGAGCATATGTACCACATTTTCCTTATCCATTATTCGGTTGAATGGCATTTAGGTTGTTTCCAGTTTCTGGCTATGCTGCTATGAACATAGTTGGGGCTTCCCAATTTTGATAGACATGAATGTTCACTCCTATTGGAAAAAAAACCCCACAAGCTCAATGGCAAATAATTCACAGTTGGGAAAACTTGGAAATACCAGAGAGCTGTGATAATGATGATGATCTCAAGGGTATAATGCCCGACGAAGGAACCACCCACACAATTCTGGGAGGCTTGAACCATGCTGCTATGATGAGGATGACAGGGCATTTTCACCCGCCTCAGGAGGAAAGCCCATCTTGATTCGTTTCTGTGACAGATACCTTACAGCACCTAAAATATACCTGCTCAATATTTTCAAAACTCTGCTAAGTCAACAGGAGGTTTTACAATCCAATCCACATTAGTTTTAATAAGCAATGTTAGCTCTAAGTCTTCCTAGGGCTGGCCGGGTTCAACCTGACTCAGGATCCACTGATTCGCACAGCAAATTCTTTCCTCAGCTGAATCTCACTAGTTCATTTAGAGTTGAAGAGTCACAAAGACAAGAGAATGACCACTGCATCAAACTTAAATGACACTCACACTACACAGCAGCTGTGACTTCAACAGCCTTATAAATGGAACCGTGAGTCACAGGGAGAGAAGACTCGCTCAGCCTCTTTGTCTGTTGGTGCACCAGAGCCAACACCCAACTCAGGTCTTTCTGCGCTGAGATCCATCTTCTTTCCAGGCAGCATCATCATCTTGCATCATATAAATTTCTTCTCTCAGGCTTACGGAGTTCTGAGAGGAAACTACATGTAAAGAACCTGATCATAGAGAGAGATGGGTGACCATAAGAGTGCAGAAAGCTGAACAGTTGAGTGGAGCAGAGGAGGCACCACCAGCAGCGTCTTCAGCCATCATTCCGCCATCCCGCTTTCTCAGGCGTGCTGACCGCATCCTTTCTCTTGCACCAGGAGGCTGCCCATGCTCTGCCAGGCCTTCTATAACCCACTTCCACTCTCCACATCCTCTCTTGCATTGAACTCCCACTGAAGGCGGCCACATACTGATAAACTCTGCCCCTTGGCTACTTTTCTGTAGAGTCATTAATGATCAGGCCATGGGAATTCATTCTCCCAAGAACAGAAGGTCCGAAGTAGGAAAGAGAAGGGTGTTGGTCTATACCACTGCCTGGCCCAGCAGATCACCTATGTATGTCTCTCTTAAGGTCCTGATTGTTGTCTAGGTTCTCTGGGATTATGATTTGTGGGTTGGTTTTCTAGTCAGCTCGGTGGTTTAGCACAACACATGTTTTCTCAGTCTCCAGTCAAGGGCTCTTGTGATGGGCAACATGGGAAAAGCACAGGACTCAAAACTAAAGGACAAGGCTTAGAACCTAAGTCCCAGCAATGAGGTGAATGATCTCAACATATGTGACCACCCTGTGCCTTGATATTCTTATCTATAAAATGGGCATAACATATCACAGTTTAGAGGATGCTTGCAAGGATTAAAAAGAAAAAAAAAAACACCACATTGCTGGGTGCGAGTAAAAAATCGTTCTCCCACCCTTTTAACACCAAGGGCTCAGCACAGTAGGACACCATTCCAGGCATCTCTTTCTCCTGTTTCCATGGCATTTTCCCTAAAGCCCCCTTCCCTTCACCTCTTTTAGCATCACCTACCTACCCATCTGATAGGGCTGCAAGTATCCGCCCTAAATTACAAAAGCATTCCAACTTCAGGGTCAGAACTGTGGACATGCCAATGTGGGAAACAAGTACTGTTGTAACTTAACCTGGTTCTACCTGGTGCCTCGTGATTCTCTTCCCTGCCACTGCTAGACTTGAAATCCTCTGCATTCAATTGCATAGTTCTCAAAGGCAGTAAAATACAGTCTAAGGCCTGAGAAGAAGAACACGGGGACCAGCCTGGATCCTGCTTCCTCTGACGTCTGTGCAGATCCCAGCAGCAATCGTCCTGCTCATCACAGACAAGACTCCAAACCAGCTCTCCAGAAAGCAACTGGTCCTTGGTCTCTGACGTCATTTAGAAAGAAATCAGACAAGTCTCGAAAACTTTAAGTCAAACCAGGACTCTAAAACTAGACACTACGCAGAGCACAGAAGAGCGACCATCGGCATAGCAATGAGCACGCTGGGACAGTGACGAGATGCGATCATGTGAATCACCTATCAGTGTGAAAGAAATCACTGTAAACACACAGTAATTGGTCTGTTTAGGGAACACCAGCATATTCAAATCATATGCTCTTATTAATCCAAGTTCAAACACTCAAATTCCTGGTAAATTCTCCTAAAATTGTTTCAAAATGCACCTCAGCCTTCGCAAGTATGCTGACCACATCTTTCTCCTCGCACTATACACCATTTGGGGGATGGTGAAGGATCTCACATGGGTCAAGGTCACGGATTGTTTATTACACTACTCCATTGTTTCTGATGGCAACCCAACAGGAACAGCAGTGACCCCTGGGCACCACCCTGGCACTTTGTGGAATAGCTCTCACCAACAAGAATGACAGTGACCACTGAGCACCACCCTGGCACTGGTGGGGAAGCTCTCACCAACAGCAACTGAAGCAGAAACCCCAAGGAACACTGCTTGCTAGCTTGCTTTCTTGGACTTGCTCAACTTTTACACAGGACCACATGCCTGAGAGGGTTGGCCCCTCCTACTTCAATTAGCTATTCAGAAAATGCTCCCCAGGCCAGTCTTATGAAGGCCATTCCTCAATTGAGGTTCCCTCTTCCCAAGTGACTCTAATTTGTGTCAGGTTGACAAAACTAACCAGTATATTTGTCCCTCACCAGTGAGACCCAAGATCCTGAAAGTCATTGCTTTAACCATGTTGTGTACAGCCTACCAATGACAAATTTCCCATGGGTAAATGCAAGTACATGAATGTAGGGACTGAATATAAACCCAATCTAGTGTAGCATGAGGGCCTGGTTGTTGGAGTTTCTGTCCTCTCACCAAGTCCCACAGTCATTAGGTCCCAAAGAAATCACACAGAGGTCTCCAGAAGATTATAAACTGATTGGCCCATTAGCTCAGGCTAAGTATTAGTTCTTATAAGTTGTATTAATCCATTATTCTTATCTATGTTAGCCACATGGCTCAGTACCTTTTTCAGTGGGGCAGGTCACATCCTGCTTCTTCGGTGGTCTGAGCAGGAATGCGAAAGAACTTCCTTCTTCCCAGAATACTCCTGTTCTTATTGCCCCACCTCTACTTCCTGTCTGGTTTTCCCGCCTATACTTCCTATACTTCCTGTCTGGCTAATGGACAATCAGCGTTTATTTAAAACATGATTGACAGAATATAGATAATTCTCCTGCACCAATCTAGTGTTAAGTAAGTTGGCACATACTCAGCACAAATGCTTGTTCTTTTTTTATGCATTAAGCCTTAGGAAAGTGTAGGGCTGAAAATTAGCTCAGTCGGCCAAAGTGTCCATTGTGCAAACCTGAGAATTGGGGTTCAATCCACAGACCCCATGTGAAAAGCCCAAGTGGTGGTGCATACTTGTAAACCTTGGCCCTAGTGTGGCAGAGAAAGGTGGCTCCCTGGGGCTGGCCAATCTGCCTAGCCTGCTCAGGGAGATCCCAGTGGTGAGAGATCCTAGCACAGAAAACAAAAAATAAAATGGAAAATGACTGAAGGTTGATCTCCGACCTCCACATGAACACACACACATTCATATTCTCTCTCTCTTTCTCTCTCCAAGTGTAACTCAAACTCCTGTCAGTCAAGGTTCTAGGCTTATGGAGGAGTCAATTCTCACTCAAAGGAACACAGCCATTAAAGCTAAGCAGCTGCAGACCACAGGGGAAAGCCATGAACTAAGTAACCTGCATCCCACCCATGTTGGGCTACGTCAGCTATGCTGACTGCTGCTCTTTGCTTTGTTTTTAATTTCAGGCTGGAATGCAACAGCTGCTGCCTCACGTAGGACATTTAACAAAGGCTACTGATCTGACCTGTCAAGCAGGTTAACTTAACTGGGTCTTTTATTCTCAGCCCTCCACTCCCATCTCACCAGATCCAAGAGGGCAAAATACCACTTCCAAGCCTTGGGCCACCACCCAGTGGGAAGAAAGAAACACACCCTTACTTAGTCGCAATTGGCTGCTTCAGTCACAGCCAGCACTGCTGCTGCTCTGGGAGATCCGAAGTGGTGCTGGCAGGGGCCACCAAGGTCCACAACAATGGGGACACACCCTGGAGCACACCCCGCCCTGTGCCTGACCAGCAGGAGGCAGTTCCGGGAAACCCCTCCTTAAGTTCTGCCAGGCACTGAGCCAGTCCTGAAAGGAGGGATTCCCTCAGAAACAAGCTGTCAGTGCTGACAAAGGAACCGAAGGAACTGCCAGGTGGGGTGGGAGTGGCAATACCACGACACAGACCCCAAAGTGCCTCTGTAGGTAGAGGCCTATAATGCAGCTTCCCAGCCTACTGCACAGCTGTCCTGAGTCCAGAAAGGAAGCATGTAAGAAAATGTTTTTCTCAGTTTGATTTCTTTTTTTAGAGTTTGAGGGGAGAAAAGCAACCTACTATACAAGAGATAACACTCCTAACCCTTCAAATTATGACAGCCAGTTCCTAAGTCAGCAGCAGCAGCTGCCAGAGGGAGAGCACAGATAAGCCTATCAAGGGAGGAGACAGAGGGAAGCTGCAGGGACACAGATTACTCAGCAGCTAGCTAGTTCAGGCTGCCAATCTCTTCTCCCTTCATCTCCCACTTCTTCAAATGCCAGTCACCCCCAAAACTTAGGCCATAGCACAAGCTGATCACTGTCCAAACAGCACTAGCCATAAAGCCCAATGGCAAGTTTTCTTTTTTGTTGTTTTTTGAGACAGGGTTTCTCTGTGTTAACAGCTCTGGTTGTCCTGGAACTCACTTTGTGTACCAGACTGGCCTTGAACTCACAGAGATCTGCCCACCTCTGCCTCCTGAGTGCTGGGATTAAAGGTGAGTACTGCCTGGTTCTTAAACCACAACTAGGAAGAACACTCCCCTCCAGCAGGGCAAACGTTATTTTCCCGCTTTGCATATGTATTAGTCCATTTTTTTTTTCTTTCAGGTTTGGAGGCTTAAAGTTCAACTTCAGGCTGTTCCAACAGTCCAGTGTCCTGTAATGAGGTCCACTTCACTCTGACACATCATGGCAGACTAGAGAGTATTCATAGGACAAACACAGGAAGTCACAGCTCATGAACAAACTGAGGTCCCAACTACCTTCATCCCTTCCTAGGGCAGCCCCCCAAATGGTCATTTAACCCTTCCCCACTAAGTCCCATCCCCTCTGGCAAACTTTGGGAGATAAATCACATTCCAAACCACAGCAAGGCACAGAAGCAGATTTTCACTAAATTTCTAATTTGGGAAGTTAAAGTCCTCTTCTGCATAACAGATAAGCAACATAAATTAATCCAAGAAAAGCAGTGAGCAGAGAACGTGACTTAAATCAGAATGCAAGTGTTCTCTGCAGCTACAGTAGCCCTAATCCCAGGAAATCAGTCTCACCAAAAGACTGCCGAGGCTCAGGAGGGTCCTCTTCTAGCTCAGAGGTGCACACTAGCTTGCTGTATTTTCCAGGTGTTCTAAAGATCATTTTAAAATTTGGATTTGAAATACAGAGTAGTTAATTGGAAGACAAATAAGTGGACTTTTTATCATGTATTTCTATTAGAAAGGAGAATAAAGCATAAAGAAGCTGATCTGGAATTTGATAAATTAAGAACAACCTCCGAACACATAAACGGGGCGGGACACACGAGAGCGCGTGGGAACACGGCTTTTCCTCCCCAGCCTACGGGACTGGAACGGACCTGTATGTTCTGTGTGTGGTCACATAGTCACTTGTTCCTCATTTTTAAATATTTTAATTTATTATTTGACAATTTTATGCATGTATTACTATATTTGATCTTAGGCACCCTCTAAGACCCTCACTTATCCTGTCTTGCTCCTGCTGGACTCCTTCTTCTTCCTAACAAATTCTCTTCCTGCTTTTGTGTGTGTGTGTGTGTGTGTGTGTGTGTGTGTGTGTGTGTGTGTGTGTTTATATATGTGTATGCTGTGTGTGAGATGTGTGTATATGTGTGTGGTGGGAATATGTGCGAGTGTGTGTGCATGTGTGTGTGAGTATGTGTGTGTGTTCCACTGAGTTCTATAAGGGTTTCCTGAATGAGCAGGTGGGAGATTATTTTCCAAAGCACGGGCCTGGAGCCTGCAGCAAGACCACTGGAGAAGACGACTCCCTCTCCTCTAATAGTATGCTGCATTTTTAGAAACTAACTTTTGGCATGTGAGTAATTTCTTGATCTCATTTTCAAAACCTACATTTCAAAATATAATCCTTAACATTTCTGTATATGTAATTATCAGTAAATATCAGGCCAATTTTTAATTTTAAGCAGAAAAACCTCTTGGTAAATATAGACTTTCTATTCTATTATGCTGTTCTAACCCAAGAAAAGTGTAACTCGTTTCCAAACTTTTTATAAACTAAACATTAGAAAACCTAAATTGGAGCTAGCACTGAGGGCGACAGTACTCAGTAGGCAAAGAGCTTCTGTGAACATACGAGGATCTGAGTTTGCAGACAAGAGGAGACAGGCTGATCTCTGGCCCTCCCTGGCCATGCTAGCCAATCAGTGAGCTCCAAGTTCAGGAAGCAATCCCATTTTCTTAGGAGCTTCTACCACTTTGCAATGGACTTTTGAGTCTTTTTCACGACAGAGGCTCTCCTTTTCTGTGTTTCATTTTTAAAAACAAAACAGAATATTCATGTAGTCTTACATTCTGCCTGGGGTGTGGAAACCACCCTGAACTTCATGTCACAAATACTTGTCAAGATGTAGCTTACCCAGATGGTTTGAAATGCTGACTCAAAATATCTAAATACAAATGGATAAAAAGAAAAAAAGTCCCTAATTTCACAAAGGAATCCATGTTAGTGATTATAATCATATTGGCAAATTTTAATGTTTTTGTAGAAAGGAGAGAAATGTCAAAATTGGGAAACATTGAAATGTACCAGAAGAATTGAGGTCAGAACTTTCCTTCTGATGGTAATAAATAAAATAAAAAAGGTTCGCCCCTCCTAGCAGCAAACCCCACACAGACTCCATGCCCAACAATTTGCTATGGAGCTGCTAACTTTAAAGAAACCCTCCCAGAACCTTTCCAGCTAAAGAGAAAATTCTACTCTCAGTCTGTTTACTTTAACCCTCAGACTGGACATGACTCTAGATTCTATTACATGCACCTCAAAGATACCCAAGTACCAACTTTTGGTACCTGTGAGCGTGACCTCATTTCGAAGCAGGATCCTTGCAGATGCTCCTTAGGATGAGGTCATTACAGTAGTCATTAATACAACAAGCCTACGGGGGGGTGGGGGGATTCTGAACACCAAAGATGGACACAGACATGCACATAGGGAGAATGTCACATAAACACAAAGGCTATCAGGGCAAGCCAAAACATGCCTACGGTTGCCAGCAGATCCCAGGAGCGGATTCGCCCTCACAGTTCTTCAGAAGGTAACACCTGGATCTCCAACCTCCAGCAGCAACAAGAGTCAGACCTATTTCTGATATCTAAGCCCCCGCAGTCCTGCGAAACAAACGCAGTTTCTGCTTACCTCCATGTCCTGCCTCTTTTGATCACTTCTTGCACAACCTCATCCTGAAGCCTGCTCCACTCCTCCCCCACTGCCCTGCAGCAGCTCTTTGTGCAGATAAACCTACAAACTGCAGGATGGATGTCAGCTTCCCTGGTGCACACCCCCCCACCCAGAGTACAATGTACCTGACTGAGGACAGACACCACAGGGAGAATTTCTGCTCTAGAAGCTTAAGGGCCAGTTGTCATCCAGGGCTTGACGACAGGTCAGGGCACCAACTGAACACGATCTGGTTTGTGTCAGTTCTCTTGCACCTCTTCAATGACTACCTTGCCAGAGGACAGTGACGATAAGTCAAGGATCCAGAGCCCAAGCGTCTGTTGCGCTCCTATCAGAGTCAAGCAACTCAGCAGAGAATCCTGTTACTGTGTATGGTCACCTCCTGACGTCGCTGCTTTTGAACTCTTAGGCTTTCTTACAGAAGAGCTTCACTGAATACACTCAACAGGGAAGCAACAGCTTGAACTGGTAATTGCATGGTAAAATAATAACCAGTTATGCAGAGCAGCAAGGACATACCGCACAGCTGCAAAGCAATGCAACTCTGAGCCGTGGTTTGTCTGTCCTCCCCCTTCACGCCCACCCTCACCTAACACAGGGTGCAGGCTGTAGCGAGCCCTCCACCTCCCAACTTTCCTTCCAACGTCTGAATCTCCTTTGTTCCCAGATGGTGACTGTTCAACATTCAGAGAAGTACAATACACTGCCCTCTAGCCCATTTCCCCAGTTCATGAAAACATTCCTCTAGCCACTGTAACGAGTCTTTCTCTGTCCTTCCAACCAGCTCCCAAATAACGACATGGATACTTATTAATAATGAAAACTCGGCCTTAGCTTAGGCTTGTTTCTAACTAGCTCTTATAACTTAAATTAACCCATTTCTATTAATCTACATGCTGCTATGTGGCTTGTGGCTTTTACCTCTCCTCCTGCAAGTCCTGTTTTCTCTGCACCTGGCTGGCGACTCCCTCTTTGTTCTTTCCAGAGCTCTCTCTGTCCAGAAGTCCTGCCTATACCTCCTGCCTAGCTTTTTATTAAGCCAATCACAGTAACATGTCTTTATACAATGTAATCAAATATCACCCAACAAGCCACCATCAGTCCCCCTTGAGTGCACAGTTTGCATGCTAAATCTCCAAGCTTGATGAAGACAGCAATGATTTGGGCCATGTCTTTTTCCCTGACCATCCTAGTATGTAGCACCTAACACTACCTAACTCAGTACTAGGGTTAGGGCTCAGCGGGTAAGAGTGCTTGCTGCACAAGCATGGGGACCTGGGTTTGAACTGCCATACCTTCCTAAAGAGTCAGGGGAAGCCTTGCACACACCTCTAATCCCAGTGCTCTGGGCAGCAGAGACAGGAGGGCTGCTGGTCACCAGCCTAACGCCAAGGTCAATGAAAGACCCTGCCCTAAAGAAATAAGGTGGAGAATGTGGAGCAGGATACCTGATGTCCTCCTCGGGCCTCTGCAGGCCGGTGTGCACATACACACATACACATACAGCACACACGAACATACATACACACAGGAAGGAAAGAGAGCCTGATAGTTTTCAGTGTTTAAAATAAGCACATGTATCAATCAATCAATGCAGGAATCTGGCTTCCAATTATATCTCACTGAACACTGACTATACACACGACATTAGGTCAAATCACTTCACGTCTGCGTGAAACTGCTTGGTTGGATTTCACTTATATACATTTAGGTTCCCCTCCGACTCTCAACTGAGTCACAGAACTTTAGTGAATGGTAAAAGATACCTATGCAAAAGCCCAGCTCTCGCCTCAAAGAAGACTTTATTCGCTCTTTGATACATTTTAATCTAAGGCAAGCAGGAAGGGAGTCTTCTAAAGCCTCAGACCTGAAGTCCACCCTTAAAGGACGGTACCCTGCTAAGGACAAAAGGTTCTGGGCAGCAGACTAGCTCTAGATACTGAAAACCTCTCCACGATGCCAGAGCACTGTGGAGTCTGAATTCACAGGCTTCCTTTGGGAACTTGAAGAGTCCACCTTGTCCTCCAGAGAGGTCCACGGGGCATCTGCTGCTCACCCCTCCTTCCCAGGCACCTCCCCATCCAGCCTGAAAAATCAAGATGGGCTCGGGAACACTATTCTCTCGCACTCCTCTCCCTGCTGGTTGCCTCCACATGCTTATTTTATGATTCCAGCATATTCCCTCCGTATCTTACATCCGGCAAGGCATCCCTCTGCTGCCTGGAATATTTCTGCCTGGTAAATGTTCCCTAGGAGGCATGTCCTTGAGCTTCAGGTTATTACTGGAGCTTTTACCTTTCCTAGCAGGCTTCCTCACCGGTCTGTGCACTCCTCAAGAACAAAGACCACACCCTCTATTCTCCTAGAGTTGGGCAGGGCACAGGCAGACCAAAGCAAATTCTGTTAAATACATCAATGAAAAAATTAAAGTCACATTAACATATTTCCTGGACAAAGGTTACTAAGGCCTCAGCTCTCAGGTACACAGGCATAATAAATTAAAATTTTAAATAATGTTTCTATGGCTCTATTTTCTTAGAGCTGAATAAAATGTCCTCACTATAACAGCAACATGGATGGTATAATGTGGTATAATTCTTATTTCCTGGTAACAGCAGGCTTCACCTGGAGCTGGGGAAGATGAACAGGCACTCACCCCTTCATGTTTGTCATCCCTACTGCTGAAGTTCCAATGCTCAAGGGAACCAAGAGATAGAAGGATTTTTTTTTTTTTCTAAACAGAATGCTTAAAGATCCTGCCAACTGGATTTACTTAGCTGGATCTAATTCTGGTCACATTCCTTCCTTGTGATTTAATACATGATGGCTAAAACCAAACTGACTTGGGAATACACTGTTTGCCCTTCCATATACTTGCTGGTCACAGATGGGAACAGAATAAATCAGTGCCAACAGTCAACCTGACACTGCCAGAGGGAAAACGCAGCGTTCCCAGAAACCCTTAATAGAGTTTAACGTTGTGAGTACCATTAGCCTCCCCAACTGAGAGTTCACCTACACACCTTTGTTATAGCCAAAAAAATCAATAGCCTTGCAGATAAGCATACACTTTATATAACCTAAAATACCAATATTAAAGAAAAACTAAACTGTACATGAAGTAGGAGATAATGCTACAAAATGAGGGGACTCGGTGAGTATTTCTGAGACCTGAAAAGAGTAAGTTTTCAAAGAGCAGACTGAAATGAATAATTAGTGTTTACAGGCTGTGTCTGTGTGGTGGCTGAATGTAACCTCCCAATCAAATAAAACCACAGCAGACCACGGGGATCTGAGACGTAGTAAAAAGCCAAAGTGGAAAACTCCACCTTGAAGTTAACCAGTATCCTTGTTCAAAGGAAATAAGCTGTTAGGAGCATTCACCTCCATTTACTGACAGAATCAAAGCATTTTAACAGTGCGGCACAACCACAGAGTGTCAGCATCCTTCATGGTACAGCAGAGGCAGAGCTGCGGCACCACTGGCCCCAACTACAGTAGTCAGGCAGTAAGACTCCTCTCTTCAATTCAGTTCCATGTACAATCCATTAATGAGCTTGATGAAAGCAGGATGCAGGATGCAGAGCCAGTCTGGATACGGGATGCAGAGCCAGTCTGGATACAGGATGGCTAAGACAGGTGACTTTACCAACACATCTGCAGAGCTACACGATAGCACATCCCTTCCACAATCAATAAACTGTTTTTGAAATAATTACTGAAGCAGGCGACTTCATGGTAAGGCCAAAGGCTCTAAAATAAGGATTACATTTAAATAAATCTATCTAGGAAGTACTGTGTTTCAGGAGGCTCAGCTTTAACCAGGAAAAATCTGTATAAGTCACCTATGACTAAGCAATGGCAAAAAATAAAAATAGGAAATGTGAGGAGTTTGAGAACCACAACATGCCTACACATACAGGTAAGCTAGCATTTTCCCATCGATTGTGTCTAGTGAAAATGGGGGGTCCTTGTGGTAAAAGAAAAAGTGGGGGGGGTAAATTAAAAGTTTCACTGATTTACATGGATTTCTTAAGCAGTATTTTATTCCACCTCTGCCCCACCCTACTTATATTCTAGGACAATCACTCTGTCCACTGAGCCAGCAACCAGCCAGACTAAACTTTAAACAATCATTCTTGCACTTTCTTCTTTACCTGATTAAGTATCTCAACAAAGCAGACTTTTAGAGCCGTAATCTAACTCTTAACTAAGGAAATCAAGACTTAATAATCACGTAGAATACATGTACTATGTGCAGCTCAGTCATATACATTTTTCCTTAAAGTATGACAACTCTAGCAATTTAATTTCCTTAAAAAAAAAGAAAGAAAGAAAAAGAAGAAAACTTCCTAAAAGAATTCAACACTCTACAAGCAGAATAGCTAAAAATAGAAAACACAATTTATAGATTCCTAAAATGAAATTAACCACAGCCCGGGGAGGGGGGGGGGACACACACACAGGTTTACTTACAAATGTAAAAGTATTTGTAACACCCTAGGCTAAAAAGAGACAATTAAAACAATTAACTCTGACCTAACAAACAAGCGTGGTTTACTGTTCTCTTTGCTCAGGTGTAGAACTAAAGAATTGGACTTGCTGGGGACGAGCGGGTGGAGAGCAAGTCCTTTAAACGTGTTTCCTTCAGACGCCAGGTCAGCAAATCAAAGTAGTCTAAACTCCCATAAAAACCCATAAACCGACAGAGTCCCAAGTCGGGAACTTATAAACTCAGGAAAGGGGCCCCTGGAGCCGACAGCTGCGGCAGGGGACTGGCTCCCCTGTGTTTCCCCTCGCCAGCTGCCAGCGCAGGCAGTGCGATCCCTGCGCGTCCACCGGGTCCGAGCCTGGCGGTCACCTGCCCGCGCGTCTCCCACGGGCGCACGCGCCGCGCGCGTCTGCCGCGATCCCGCCCCGCTCACCGCCACGAAGCCCGAGGACGAGGCGACGAACACACGGACCACCATCCTCTCGCTGAGCCAGGGACGGCCGCTGACGCGGACGCAGAGGCGGAACGCGGCTGAGGCTGCAGCCGACCCCGTGACCGTCGGAGAGGACCACGGCGACGCGTCTAGCTCCCGCCGCTCCGCGGATGAAAGCCCAGCGCCTCCGCCGCGGGCTGAGCGGGAGGCGGGGTGGGGCCCGGCGGCCGCGGGACCTGATGGGAGTTGTAGTTTTCTTGGCGCCCAGCGTGACAAGGCTCTGCGGTCCCTCCAGCCCGAACCTGCTTCTTGTGAATTAATCGTACACGCAGGTGACTTAGGGAGGACCCAGAGGCTTGAGAAGCTTTGTGGTGGGAAGTCAGAGTACAAGGGAAAAGCAAATTAGACAAAGGGCTGGGTTCAGAGTCCAAACTTGGGTTTTGTCTGCTGAGGAGCTGGGTGGAGCACGGAGCTGCTGAGACCCACTGTTTGAAAGCAGCCATGTCCTAGAGACTTGGGCTGGCTCATGGTTCTAACAGGTGGTGACAGTGGGTTGAGCTGTTTTTTATTTTGTTTTGTTACCTGCAATCCAGGAAAAAAATCCATGATTTTTTTTTCTCTCATGAAAGTGGTTTTAATGTGTAGGCCAGGCTAGCCCAGAACTCACTACCTTCCTTCTTCTGCCTCCCTAGTACTGGGATTAAAAGCACACCACGCCTCGTTTGCAAAGGGAATCTCTTAGGTAAATGAAAGAGGCTTTCATCTTTATTCTAAAGACACTGAAAATTGGAAACCCAGATGAGAACATGGTATTTTATTTTACTTAGCAAAACTGTAATTGTAGTAGAAAAAAATAAGTACCGAGAGAAATGAAAATCCCCCTATCGACACTGGGAATCAGAAGCCACCCACCCCACCCCCTACCCTGCACAATGACTTTGCTTCTATGCCCCTACTGATATTTACAGTTGAGCCAAATCTGTGCCTTTTTCAAAATCGCTGTGCATTCCAGCACGGTATCTCAGGAGGATACCATTAAAGGGAAAGCTTTCGTGTAGTGGCTAATAGGTAATGAATAGTTCTTCAGCAGGTTATTTTTACTTGGCTAATGCCCCAGCCACTCAGTTTTGTGGAAGTGAACCAGTACTGTATTTACTTTCTTCCTTTCAGCAAGGGACTTCAGCAGAGTTCTGGGACTGCTGCTAATTAATTCTAGAGAGAAGGAAATTGCCTGATAGAAATCTCCCCCATTTCCAAGTTTCTGGCACAAATAGTTGCCTGACGGACTTTTTTTTTTTAAGTTTATAAATATTTCGAGTTTCTAACCTTTTGTTGCTTATGTTTTAAGCAGTCTTATTTACTTTTGTTTGTTTATTTATTTTGTGTGCGTGCACATCCGTTCAGCATGGCACATTTATGGCGGTCAGAGGACAACTGTGGTAATCTCTCCTTCCACTATGTGAGCCGGTATTAGTAGCAAGTGTCTTCAGCCACTAAACCTTCCCACCACCCTTCGCCCTTCTGTTGCTTATCTTAATCCGCTTTGTCAAAGACCTTTTTAAATTTAGTAGAGTAAGAGAGCACACATCTTGATTGGGCTTTATTTCTTTTTAATGTCAAAACATAATATGTAAGTTCTGCTGTAGTTAATTACATGTTGTAAATGTTCTTTAACTTTGCTATCACAAACATTGAAATGCATGCTTATAAAATATGAAATAATCTCATACACGTAGATACATATTTCCTGGATAAGTATGGGTCTTTACAAAAGGAACCATTTTCTGCAGTATGGAATTAATGTAGCAGTGAAGATAAGAAGCCTAACAAGTGAACTCAGAACCACTCTGAGCAAAATGGGTTAAAAAAACAAATTGACTAAGTCATTTCCTCAATCAGCACATTGGAACTGGGACTGGGAAAGTCAGGCAGCATGAAGTTGTGACGTGGAACCCACAGCTTTGAGGAGCTGTGTTAGTCATTTTCCTGTTATTGTGACCAATCACCTGGGACAGCTTACAAAGGGGAAGGAGAGGTCAGCAGGTGTAGTATCACAGGGCTGTTACCCCACCACTTGGAAGACCAAAGCAGGAGAAGGTGAGGCCACTCCCTTCATGGCACCAGAAAGCAAAGGAAGAGAAAGGGGTCTGGAACTCAGTGTGCCCCCAAGGTTGTGCCCTTCGTGGCTTAGCTTCCTTCCATTTCACCTCATACACTAAAAGTCCCACCAAGTCCTGTGTCCTTTTAGAGCCTCCACAGAGTGGAGACCAAGCCTTCAGTGCATGAGCCTCTGGGAAATGTCCACAATGCTAGCTGTAACTGAAGCCACGTCTGGTTGTCTGGTTCATAAGAGCCAGAGAAGCTAAAGGAGCAAGCCAGTAAGGAAGGGATAGTAAAGCAGACGGGGAATAACAGATGCTTCAGAAAACCACCATGGCAGTGCTGTAAGTTAGGGGGTCCTCAACCTACAATCTGTCAAACTGGCCATCTGTCCATTTTACAATTAAAGTTTCATTGGCTCACGTTCCACATATTTTACGGCAGAATAGAAAAGACTCCATGGTCCTCCTCGTCTGAGGTTCTCACTGCTTGCCCTTTACAGGGAAACAGTTCATTTCTGGTTTAACCTGTTCTGCTATCACTGACTGGAGGGCGATGTCACACCTCTATCTCTATATCATAAATTCTCTGACTTGCTTAAGCCTTCACAAATGGCTTTTGTTTTGTACAAAGGCAAGAACCCAAACAAACTCACACTTAATCTGTAACATTCCAAGGACCATTTGAAGATTTTTGTGATAATAACTCTGTTTTTTCCCACCTTGGTTTAAAAAAATTGATTTCTAGAAATTATATGCAACACAAAACATATTCTCAATCCAGGAACCAAGTGAGGAAAGTAGAGACCCAGTGTTAGAAAACAAACTGGAGGGATTCCTTGAAGCTACTTAGATTCTGATCTACAGATAATGCAGGAGGGTAAAACTTGATAACAAGACTCAGTGGGTCAAAGTTGCTGCCTTGTCCCATTGGGCTTGATCTCCCCCAGAAATCACGCTATACCATCTGCCAATATCCTTAGCTTTTCAGGGAGAAAACCAGGGGCTCTTTAACTCTATAAGGAAGTCAATGGATCCTTTCTCAAAAAGAAATGTTCTTAATGGTGTATCCGAAATCAGAATTAGACTACAAAGGAAGCGTTATCACAAAAAGTTACCAAAATCTTAGCACACATTGGTATGGGGGTGTGCCTCCTAACTGCACTCAGGAAAAAGGTCTACTGTCAGATCACAGAGCTGCCATGGGTTTGAAGTAATAATGGGGAAATTTAAGACATTACAACAATCTGAAAACATGAAAATATTGTGACTTCTACTGGTAACAAGCCATGAGTGTTGTTACTACAGACTGCTCAGACTCATGAGACAAGAAACTGGTGACTTTTAGTTAGCAATCGATGACAATACAAAGATGTGGGTTTTTTTTTCCTTCAGTCATGTTTATGAACCTTCTAACTTCCACCTATAAGGCCCTTAGGCTAGGATGGAAAGAGGCTCCAGGAATCCTAAGTTGAGAAGCACTAGTATCTCTGCCTGATTCAAATGTGAGAAGCCTATGATTTAGCAAAAGACGTATATAAGGAGACAGGAGAATTGGGAAGGAACAAGGGGTTGAAAAGTGTGGACCAAAGCACAATCTGAACAGCATTAAAGTGAGACTATATACAATAGCACAGGACCCAGAGGAGGTTCAAATTTCAGAAAGGTAACAGTAGCTGAGGGGTAGCCAACAGCTAAAGGAAACAGACAGTTGGCAATCACACTCAACTGCCAAGTCACGGATGTTTGGGCCGCACCTCTGTTTTGGCCCAGCATGACCTAGTGCATCTTGAATCCCACTTATGGAATAGATGGCAGGGATTGACAATATATCCCGGCACCCCAAGGTCCTCCTTCAGGATGTTGCAGGCGGGATGTTGGAAACATAGTACAAATGTGATGAAAGCTGCATGATGCCGTGAGAAGGGAATGAGAAGCCTTGTGTAAGTCGGGGCAATAATAGATCTAAAACAGTGGGCAAGGAGAGGAAGTTGGTCCAGGGTGGAAGCCACTGTGACTAAGAGACATGAGCTAAGAGACTGCCATGGCCTCACTTCCACCCTTCATTTGCATGGGCCCATGTCTGTCAATTCCTACCCATAAATTGCTGCTGAAATAGTCTGACTTTTCAAAGTCGTCTTGACCCTTACTGACGCACTGAGACTAAACCATCTGCCTGTAACTCCACCCTCCTCTGCCTTCATCAGGCACTTACATATGAACACACCCCCACACAGACATACAGATACATACAACTAGAGATAAAACTAATCCCTGAAAATTGATTATTGCTTAAATAGTTCTAGGCAACACAGACTCTAGAAATTTCTAGTACTAAATTTTAGTTACTAGTTTACTCTCTTGTAAACAATTGCCATGTTATAATAAACATTAAATTCTGCATTTATGTCCTAGTTGAATTCAGAAACTATTTTTGATTCTTCAGAAATACGTTGTTAATGATTTTTCTGAATTCAATTTAACTTCTCATTATTCCAGGCTTATAAGGCCATTTGTGACAATTGCAACAGCAAACGTGTAAGATGTTTATATAGAGACATAATTATAGAAAATCAAAGTGTTGTAGCAATTATCTTTTATTGTTTTCATGAAGTTTTGAAAGACCTACGAGATGAGGATTATGAACATTTGGTGTTAGTGCTTTTTTTTTTTTTTTAAATCCAGAATCTCATATAGCCTGGCTAGTTTCAAACTGATCCTCTTGTCTCCAGCCTTCCCAGTGTTAGCATTTCAGAAATGCACCACTATTCCTGTCTTCTTTTTTTTTTTTAGTGCTTTTTAATACCAGAAGACATAAGATTATGGAACGAATAGCAAGGTCTTCTTTTAATTCCTCAACTCTTTCCTAAAAGTAAACCTAAGGGTAAATTAGAACAAAGAACAGTTTGACATGAGTTCATCATTCCTTCTTGGTCCTTAGTATCTATCTCTCTCCAATCATTCAGAGGTAGCTTAAATTGCAGGTACCACTGTGCTCTGCCCAATACACCATGCTTTGCAGCCAGAGCTTTGGGGTTAAAACAGCATCCTTCAAAGGGAACCTATTTCTGCACCACATGGTTAGAATTCCTTTAACAACCAAGTCTGAGGAAGGGTTCTTCGTGAGTGTAGCTCACCAGTGCTAAGCAGCTTTGCTCTCACCAGGTGTCACTGAGTCCTTGACAAGATGAAGCACTCATTAATGGAAGGCAGGCCATCTGCTGCTAATCTCTCTCTCACAACTCAGACGTATTTGGAAAATTTATTAAATTCTTCAGAGAACAACATAGTAAAAGAAATGCATTGCCATTGTGTTCAGTTTACCTTCACTGGAAATAGATCACTTTTAAAAGCCCACTCGGTTTAGTTCGAATCATTTGTCACGTACCTGCTCTCTGTTAGCAACCCATCAAACTCCTCCCTTCAGCAAGTCTGAATAACTTTCAAGTCTGGAAAAATGTTAATAGTGTTTCTGCTTTCTTATCTAAAATGTGAGCTGTCTGTGATTCCCTTGAGGAGAATCTTTGTAATATGGGCAAAAGTTACCAGCAGAAAAGTCAAAGTTTGAGTGTTTCTAATGCTCCCAGTGTATGCTTCCTTCCGTTTGCTGTTAGGAGTAGCTTAGGTGGGTGCGTATGCCTGCCTGGAAGTCAAGGTCAGGGAAAGGCCAGTGCTGGAGGTGACATTTGTCAGTACTGAGTAGCAACCTGTAACTCTTAAAGACAGGCTTCTCTGTTTCCCCGTCTATCTCTGCTCCACATCAACTTGACTTAGCCAAACCTGACAAACTTCCAGCAACAGTAGTGACACTGAGTCATTTCATTCAAAGAAGTAACAATATGTACAGGAAGATGCAAAGAGCAGGACTTTCCTGCTCATGGTTCTGCTGCCTGGAAGGTTCCAATTAGAGCACCAGGGGCTTCAGTGTCCAGTGAAGGCCTGTTTCCTGCCTCATAATGCGGTTCTGTCACTTTGACCTCATAAAGAAAGGGCTTATTAGCTGCCCAAACAAAACTATTACTACCACTTCCTCATCTTCCTTTTCTTCCTCTTCTTTTTCTTCTGCCAGTCAGAAGAGTAGACAGATAGTCCACTGGTAATGTGCTTGCTCCACCCAAGACTGACTTCTGGCCTCCATATGCACGTGCACAGGCTTTAATTTAATCTGCACTTTAACCGCCCGTCTAACACAGTCACATCTAAGGTGCTGCAAGTGGAGAATTAGGCGGTGGGGACACAACTCTCCCCATTACAGTGAGTGTGTAAAATGAGTTAGCGATTAGAGGTTCCATGAGTCAGTTGTTTGTGTCTACAGTGAAGTGCCTGACGCTGGATCATTTTCAGGAAAAGAGGATGGTAAGATCATAGGTCTGGGTTCCACAGCATCCATTGCACCAGCTCTACTAAGACCCCTTGGTGGATGGCACCATAGCAGCAGAAGATAGAGCAGGAGAATGCATGATAAAACAGGCCTTGAAGAGGCAGGTCTTCCACGATCTCTTCATAACACATGCCCCCCAAAACTCTACCACTGAGCCACATTCCCAGCCCAGTCTCCCAACAGTCGCTCAATACTGCCTCCCTGAAATCTAGCACATGAATCTTTGGAGGAGTATCCCCCAAGCCATAGCAATGTGGTGCCAACACAGGTTGTCTTTAAGACCAGCACAGACTCTGAGTTCAGCTGCTTTTATTGCCTTTTTTAATCTTTTGCGAGGATCATTGTTTACAGCTCTATGACTATGATTCTGATAAAGCTACAGACTCTAGTCACATGGCAATTTCTTTCACTGTAATAAAACAATAAACCGATACTTCCCAATTAAAAAATGAAACACCCTAAAATAAAAAACAAAAATAAAACCCAAAGTCAGCATTAAACTCCTAGCAAGAGTGCAAGGGAACACGGCAGGAAGAAAAAAGCGGGGAAGTTGTGCGCTGTAGGCTTTGGAGAAGAGCATGGAAAAGTCACCGAGCATTGATAATCACGCACTGAATGCTATTCTGTGACATCAGAAACATTTGCTTTGAAAATGGGTGTTTCAGCGTCATCGAACTTCCAAACATCAGAGAAATTCTGTGGGTTTTCGTCTGTTTTTGAAGTTGCCTTCAAGATAGCCTAACAGGAAAAAGTTTCGCACTTGTGTCTGCTAGTGGCCACGTAAAAGCCCCAGCCCTCATCCATTCCATCTAAATAGAGCACAGCCCTGTGGTTAAAAAGTGGGTGGTGAGCCGAGCAGAGGCAGCTGGGTCCTATCTGTCCTCATCTCCTCCAAGGGTAAGTGGGCCTGGCAGGCAGCATCCTGGAGGCCTCGGCTTTACCTGGCATTTCCTGCTCAGCCCATCTGGAAAGCTTTAGCTGGAGTACAAACCTCAGAGGTCTGAGAGGACAAGAGGGGGTAAATAAAAGTCAAAGGCCCACAGCAAAGTGGTACAAGCTGAGCTGCTTTGTTCAGAGACTACCAAGAGTACTGAACTGCTGAGCATTTGTGCAATATCAAAAGGACAGGCATGTGCTGCTAAAAACACACAGAAACGTGAAAAAGAAAGAAGGAAAGGTGGGATGGAGGGAGGGAGGAAGGGAGGAAGGAAGGAAAGAAGTGGTTAATGATGGAAAACAAAGATTTAAGGGTGTTTTCTATGTGTAATCTAGGTGAACGTCAGGAAGAAGGGCAGATAAGGGGATTTGGTGACCCTAAGTCTGTCTGTGAGATACTGACATGAGCTTTAGATTTAATGAGGAAGAGTTAGTTGTAACAGGGGCAACAGGTACATAAAATGAAGCAGCCTTGGTTAAAATGCTTCTGATTATCTCTGGTTTGGGTCATCAAAGTAGTCCATCACTGTCCTCAATTGGGTAGAGCAATCTAGTTCCTGTGAGGTGATCACTTCTGTTCCAGGAATCTGTCTCTCCAGCAGAGAAAATTTCCCTCATTGTAGGGGTGTTCTGTCTTACAAGGCTTCAGAGATTTTGCAATCTAAGGCTTGTGTCAGTTTTTTGGTTTTTGAGACAGGGTTTCTCTGTGTAGTCTTTGTAATGATCTGTCCTGTCCCTTTAAGAGACAAGTCCCGCCCACTCCCTACCCCATCCACCACCAAGGCAGATCTTCCTTCTGCTTCCACCCTGAGTCCCTTCCTTTCTCTCTCTCTGAGGCAGCTTCTGCCTCTCTCCCTTCTCCCCACTTCTCCCCTTCCCTCATTTCTCTTTCTCTCTCTGCCTCTCTCTCTGTTCTTCTCCCTTCTCCCCTTCCCTTCCATAACCCACTAAATAAATATCCAACCTCACTCTGCATGGCTGTCTGTCTCTCTGTCTCTTACTCGCTGTGGGCTGCAGCTCCTCATGGGACTGGCTGCCCTGCCAAGGTCTCTTACCCACCATGAGGCTCCCTGCCTAGGCTCCCTGCATAGGACCCACAAGCCATGAGGGGGCTCCCTGCCTGGATCAGCTGCCTTTGTGGCCCATCGTGGTCTCGTGCCCACAGCATTTTATTTTTACCATTACAGGCTCGGTTGTCCTGGTACTAGCTTGTAGACCAGGCTGGATTTGAATGAAATCACAGAGATCCTTTTGCCTCTGCCTCTGCCTCTGCCTCTTGAGTGCTGGGATTAAAGGTTTATGCTACCACTGCCCTGTAGTAGAACAATGACTCTTGGCAGTTTCAGCACCAAAAGGAAATGACACAAGGAAGGTAATAGGTTTTCTGTCCCCTAATAAAAGGTTTCTCAGATGATGCAGTAAGCTAGATCAAGCCAAATTTAAAAAGTATAACAATGGGTTTGTTTGAGCAAAGCAACTCCCAGGTGGGTTCTCCAGTCCCAGAGATTGAGGCTTGAGAAGACACACAGTGGAACTAAAGCAGGGAGATTATATAGGTTTTAGGCAAGGAGTGATGATGTATGCACAAACCACAGCTGGGTTTGTGCCCAAGTATGGCCAAAACCTGAACACTCTAGGAGGGGAATTGGGTGACTGGCAACTTTAGGGGAGGAAACTGCTATAGCAGTGAAGAATGTAGAACTGGACTTTTTGGTGCCTTCACTTTGTTAGGAGATTCTCTGACAGGGTGGCATTTGGAGGACAGGAATGGGGCTTCTCTGACAAGTGCAGGAGTGAGTTGGAGGTTCCAACTGAACAGTAGGTACTACCTGTATTGCAGGATATTTGATCACACTGTGAACCCTTCAGTTTGGGTTAATTAAATAAAACCTTGGGTCAGGAGGCGGAGCCAGCAACTAGTTAACAGAAAAGAGTCAGAGAGTCAGTGGGATTCCAGAAGACAGCTGCACAGGAAGTAGTGTAGGACCCAGCCATGATAAGCTTAATAGAAGCCTGAGTCTCAGTAGTTTTCCCTAAGGCAATACCTGGTTGCAAGAAAGATCATAAACTGAGACTACCCAGGCACCACCCAGGAACAGACCATGCAAAGGAAATTCCTAACGTTCCAACTGTTGTAGATAGGATCACCTGCCGGTGCACACCCATTACTTTTCACCAGGACACCCCTTGACAAATGTCAGCCAGTCAGGACTGAACCCATCACCCCGAACCCTGCTAATGTAACTTTTCTGGGTTTTGCCTTTAAATAGTGCTCTCTAGGGTGGGGTACCTCCTCTCGTTCTGTGTTGATGAGGTCCCTGCTGGCTTGTACACATGCACGAAAAATAAAACTTGCTTTTGCATTTTTGTGAGTCAGTCTTCCTAGTAGTCTTTTGGGGTCCCCATGGACTGGACACAACAGTAGTAGGAAGGGACTTTGTCTTTTTTGGTTTGGGGCAGTGGAAGGACACTC
This sequence comes from Ondatra zibethicus, assembly GCA_004026605.1. NCBI lineage: Eukaryota > Metazoa > Chordata > Mammalia > Rodentia > Cricetidae > Ondatra > Ondatra zibethicus. The sequence goes on along the minus strand of PVIU01000218.1, from coordinate 140,812 downwards.
TTGCTGGGTCTCCCACCAAAAAGAAAGGTCAGCTGGTTACTTCCCAGTAACTCTGAGCTAGCAGGTTTTCACCCCAACATCTACCTCCCTAGTCTTTATTGGGAAAATAGAATGATAAAGATTTGGTTAAAAACTACATTTGGCTGCAGAGGCAGAGACAGTTCCTGCCAAGCCTTGGCCTGAGCAGCAGGCCTGTGATTGTGGAGCCAACATCAGGAGATGAAACAGCAGTAGATTCAGGTGTGTAAAACAACATGCCTGCTTTAAAATGGATGTACCTTGGTGACTGACAAGGCCCAAATCCGTTCAGAGTTAAGCAGGAAGGGATCTGATCTGAAACAAAGAAGACGCACAGAAATGAGGACATCCATGCCAGGTTTTCTTCCTGCTTTCGTTACCATGTGGGCCCAAGGGAGGTGTCAGTGGTTTATAGCAGAAGCAGCTTATTAGTTTCTATTATAATCCATGATGAAATTTTCAGGGGTAAAGTTTCAAGGTGTCTATTACTTGAGGCAAAAAAAAAAAAAACAAACTTAATAGTGAATACAAACATACCAAAGAATCAAAAATGACACAATACTAATGATAATTGAATCAAAGCGCTATTTTCATAATCAAACATCAAGTGAAAATTCACATACAAAACAGAGTCAGAGATGCTATCTGGCTCCTAGCAAATAGATAGTCTATGCATTTTTTTCTTTTCTGAATCATTGAGCAGAGCTCCCCAAAGTGACAAGGTAGCATGTGAGGGGTGGAAAAGATGTGGAGATCATCTTCTCTAACTTCAGAATGCGGCCTGGGAGGAGGGCTGGTCCCTGAACACAAAGGTTGTTAAAGAACCAGGCCCTGCTTTCTTGAGGCTTTGTTCTTCCCAGGAGGAAACTGAACTCCAGAATGAGAAAGACACAGATGCAAAGCCTTTCTGTGCATCATGGGCAAGGCAATTAATGTCACTGAGATGTGTCTTCCTCGTCAGTTAACAAGGATAGTAAGCGATTCTCACATAGCCAATATGAGAATACAGTGATAAAAAGGTGTACTGAGGACTCCAAGGAGATAGGCCATGCTGCCTGGCCTTATTACTGGCCCCCAGAGCCTCTGCATCCTCCGTGTATTTTTCTGCCTCTGTGGCTTTTCCTCCAGATAACCGTTTCCACATCCTTCTCACTGGAGTGTTCAGAGGAATGCCATGTAAATGATCAGGCTTCTCCTGGGTTCTTCTGACTCTATCATCTGATGGGAGCCATGCTGGGCCATTCTGCTGAGGAAAAAAAAATGTCACTAACAGCTGTTCAGAGCCCTGCTGCCTTCCAAACACAACAGAAGGAGGTGGCTGCAGCCTGCATTATCATCAAATAAAACCCCAAGAAATCAGGGGCGATTAGAAAACAGATTTTTTCCCCAATTCAAATATAAAATATCAGAAAATATATACCCAGAAAAAAAATTGACATTTAGTATGCTGTGAGCTACAACCCACACAGGAAGAGCCAAAGGCTTCCGAAGTTAAAAATAATTTGTCAAATGTTTAATGAGTGCCAGGAACTAGACTAGGCACTGTGCTGGAGCATCTACACTTAATCCTGACAACAACCCTTTGAGGGAGACTTCTCCGCTCACAAGACAATCTGAAACATAAACAAATTGGGAAGGTTTACCCTGTGCTTCCGAAGATGACGGCACATTTCTGTGTGTGAGCCAGGGTGTCTCAGTACAGAGCGAGTTTGTCTTCACACTTGTAGCCTCATTCTCCACAGGTCCCCTTCAGTGCCTCTCTCCACTGTACCTTGTTACCTCTCTTCCTTGAAATTGCCTGTTTTCTCTACCTGTTAAGGTTTTGCCTAACACAGTGGTTCTCAGCCTTCCTAATGCTGCGATCCTCATGTTGTGGTGACCCCAGTCATAAAATTATCTTCATTGCTATTTTATAACCTTAATTTCGCTACTGTTGTGAATTGTAATGTCAGTACCTCATATGCAGATGGTCTTAGGTGGCCCCTATGAAAGGGTCATTTGACCCCAAAAGGCACCTTGACCCACTGGTTGAGATCCACTGGCCTAAACTATGTCAAGTCAGCTGCCAGACTGTCTTCAATACTTGACTCAAATGTCACTTTGGATAATTTTCCTAGGTTCATCAAGTTGATTTAAATAATTTCTTTTGTGGCACCCTAAAAGTCCAAGCTGAATCTGTGTCAGTATTTCTTGCATTATAAATTGTTGGACTGGGATTTCCTTTAGTATCGATATTAGACTCAATTATCTTTATATGTCTGACCTCATTCCCCTACAACATTAGGTCTATAAAGCAGATGGAGGGGGATGGATGGATGATGAATGGATGGATGTATGGATGGATGAATAGGGAGAATGAAGGCTACCCTGGCTTCACCTTCTGATAACATGAGTTAGGGAAGGGATTACCACTAGCAGCAATGGTTTGAATAACTGAACTACCAATTGGTCAGTTTGGTGCCCTCAAATACTATCTATTCCAAGGAGGCTTGTCTAATGATTTGCTGCTGAATCCAATAACTGAGCCATGCCATGAAAGTCAATGAACTGAACCTGAGTCCTAGTCCTTGCTTTCCCTCACGTTTCTCTATAACTGATTCTTGTGTGACCATGGACAAGTTATTTAAATTGTAATCTGGATAATACTTTTTTAACTTGGACCCAACTTAATGGGTCAAAGCAAATACTAAACTATGAATTAGAATAAGCAACAAACAAGGGCCCATGAGATAGCTCAGCTGGTCAAAGTGCCTGACACCAAGCCTGGTGACCTGAGTTTGACCCCTGGGACCCCTTGATGGAAGAAGACAACTTGAATCTACAAGTTGTTCTCTGACCTCCATAGGCCCTCCACCTTCATACACACAAAATGAATAAAAATGTACCTTTTCTTTAAAAAAAAAAGATAAACAACAAGCCAGAGAATATAAAGAAATTAGGGTTGGATCTTGTCACGTGGAGAGGTCATACGCAGATGTTTTACTTACTGTGGATCATAGTGGAAAAGCTTAAAACACTTCTTTTTGGAATCTTCCAGCTCAAAAAGTCAAGATGTGTAGAGTGTTTGCAGCTCCTCTTTTCAAATTTGAAGTTGAAAATGAGCAGGAAAGGATGCTTTAAAGGAAAAAGCATCCCCACTAACATCTAGCAACTTCAGATTCTGCTGAGGCCATTATGCAGTATTTCCTCAAGACTTTGTGACAGGGCAGTGACAGACACCGCACTTCCTGGCATCGTTCACACCTTCCAGAGCGAGAGGGTATCTAGTTCAGTATCTTCACGTGCTGGGGTTGTAGGAGGCTGAGGCCGATCAGGGCCTCAGTCAATGAGCCCTGTGAGCAGAGGTCTCTTGACAGTTGTAGCACATCTTTCAAGACAAGAAGAAAAGGGCCATGGGGTGATGAGGGGGGTGGAGAAGAGGGGCTGGGGTGGTGGCTTAGAGTCTGGATCCCCATCACACAGAGAGACCCAGGACTATGATCTCAGCTGTGGGGTGGCAGAGACAGCCGAAGCTCTGCCACTTCCCTGCCTGCCAGCCAGCTCAGCCAAATTGGCCTGCTCCCAGTCCAGAGACCAAGCCTGGCTCAAATAAGTAAATAAGGTGGAGAGTGATTGAGGAAGTGAGCCAGCATCAGCCTTGGCCTCCACAGGCATGCACCCGCACCCTCACCACACAGAGAGGAGACAGAGAAGGGAGAGGGAAAAGAAAGGGGGTGGGGGCAAAAGGGAAGAGGAAGAGTTAATATTTCTTTCTCCAAAATCATGCTACAATTCTATGGATTTTCCCCTTCCTGTTGTGTTTCATGAGATATCGAGTCCTCCTTAAAGTCCCATTTATTACAGACTAATAGTGTAATACTAAAATGCACTGAAGCGAAGTGTTAGCAGTTCTGCTAAGGTCCTGCATTTGACTCTCATAGGAAGTACAAGTTCAAATCTTAGCTCTCCGTAATCCAATGACCATTCAGGGAGTGTTATTTAGCACCCTTCCTGTGCCTGATTGCTCCCAAAGGCTCTGCTTCCTAACACAGTGAGTTGGTGGATGGCTTCAACAGGCCAAGCCAGCTTTGCAGGAACATAAGTATTCAGTCCACATGTTCTAGGAGCCCCATAGCGGGGAAGTCTGGAGACTCTACACCTGCCACGTGCTCCTCATTCAATCCAGGTACTAAGGTCCTGAAGGTGTCCTCATAACGAGCATCCTACAGTGATCCTCTTGAGGCCTGGCTCTTCCTCATAGCAAGACCCCACTGGAGCCCAATGCTCACTTTGTCCCCCTGGGTAAAGACCCAGGAAACTCTAACCCAGGAAAGGACAGCTCTATCTGATTGGGTGGTTCTCCCTCCCATGTCCCCCAGTCTTCTGACTGTCCTTATAGTGACTCTCTTCCAAGGATTTGGATGCTGATCGTGTCCTGTGTATCCCTACAGCAACAATGAAGCAGGAGTCTTGGGAGGGCACAGAGAATGGTTACAGAGGGAAACCGTAGCCTACAAGCTGGAGCTGCGCTCAATCACAGCATCACATATGCATGGGGCACCTTCCCTGGGTACCACAGCAGTCTCCTGCCCTCTCTCACTGTGGTGCCCACTTCCTTCCATATTCCACCTCTCTGGAGCCAAAACCCTGGTTCACATCACTTAAATATTCTGAATGGTGTTTCTTCAGGGAAAGGAGGCATCAAATAGGGTTTTATTTTGTTTTGTTTTTCCAGGAGTAACTACTTGTAGGGGTTCCAAAGTCCATGCAAACATTGTCTTAAGTTTACACAAGAGCCTGATCTCTGGGGACAAATATTGTCAGATGTGGAGAATGATTTTAGCCGTTTCTCCACACAGTTTCCCTGAAATATACCCAGAAAGTAAGTCTGTAAAATATATGATAAACAACTGGAAATAGTTGAAAATGAGCCTGTTACCCAGTATAAAACGTAAAAGAGCTGCAGCCCTTTTTTTTACTTATAACTTTTCAAGCATTTTAAGAATGAAGTGTTGATATTTGAACAGATAGATTCTGGATACGAAGTTTGAGGCTAGGATACGAATGAAGCGGAACTTCAAAACTTTCCTTTTTTTGAACCACAGATTGCTTTCATGTCTGTCTCTGAAAGTCTCAGTCTGCCTTTGTCTTTCACCAGCTGTATGGCACTTCCTTTGGTGGTTAACCAGCCCCACTGAGGTACCCACCCCCTCTTCTCAGTTAAAAAATGTCCCAAATACACTGGCTGTCCACCAGTCTGGGCAGTTGCACTTCAAATGTCTCTCATAGGCACATGTGTGAGAGCCTTGTTCCCCAGCCTGGGGAGGTGGTAGAAGATGGAAGAACAGGATCTAGGGAGAAGCCATTAGGCTATTGGGGACAAAACCTTGAATGGGGGTAAAGGATCAATGGCCTCATCCTCTTTCTCTTTTATACTTCCTGGCCATGAGGCGAGTGTCTTCACAAAAGCTCCCACCATGATCGCTGCCTTGCTGGAACAACAGGGCTGATGACTGATAAACTGAAACTTCTAGAACTAAGAGCTAAAGTTAACCTTTCCTCCCCAGAACTTGATTGTCTCAGGTACTTTTGCAACGACGGAAAGCATAATCACAGCCAATGAGAAGAGCCAGCAGTGAGATATCCCTGAGATCTATCCATGAGCCTGGGTGGCCAGGAAGGATGTCAGTGGGTGGGGCTGGCCAGTGTCTGCTAAACTCATATAATCAGTAATGCCCAGAATTTCTCACTCAGTGACTAGACAAATTCTAGTTCGATACATTTTGGGTATTGTTGGAGGATTTGTATAGCAAATGTGCAATACTGAGCCAAATGGATTTTTTCTGAAACCTGGTAGATTTTGAGCAGCCTCTTCCTGCTTTCTGATGGATTCTGTGAGCTCAAAAAATTGGAACTAATTTTATCCAAGTAGCTCTTAGGAAGTTTGTTGCCAAAACATCTTAGGGATGCTGGTTAGTTTCTTGTCAACTTGACAGAAGCTACAGTTCCTGTCTGGGAACAGGAACCTCAGTTAAGAAAATGCCTCCATCAGATTACCTGTGGGCAAGTTGGTAGGCTATTGTTATTATATTATTGTTACTATTATTATTAGTGATTGATGTGGGAGAGCTCAGTCCTTGACAAGTAGTGCTGCCCTCAGCAGGTGTTCCTGAATTGTGTATCAAAGCAGGTTGGGCAAACCACGAGGAATAAGCAAGAAAGCAGTGTTCCTCCATCCTCTCTGCTTCATCTCCTTCCACCAGGATCCTGCCTCGAAATTCTGCCCCACTTCTGTCAGTGATGGAGTGTGACCCAGGATTTGTAAGCTCAAATAAAGCCTATCCTCCAAAAGTTGCTTTAGATCATGGTGTTTTATCACAGCAATAGAAACCCTTGCAACATCAAGTTTCAGGAGGAAAACCAATAAGAATGATTTTTGCATTGTACAATGGTCTATATTACACAGGAGCTTGGATTTCACGGCATCATCACTGGAAGTAGGCTCTAGTGGCCATCTTTTCTCTCAAAACATACTTTCCACCCACTTACTAGCAGATCCCTGATCTACTGTGAGTTCCCAGGTAAAGGTGGGGCTGGAGAATAACATTGTGGGGAATGTTGGCAGAAGTCACTATATGCTATAAATAGGAAAATATGGTTTAGCAGAGCACACATGTATGCTCTTTCCCCAAGGTGGTGTTATAAAATCTCAGGTCTCACTTTGTCTAACTCTGTGAGTTTTTGATGTTTTGTTTTTGTCGGGCATTTCTCTGGCATATTCTTTGCCTATACTAAATCCTATGGAGAACCAAAGATGCAAAATGATGAAATTCATTTTTTAAAAACCATGTGTGTGTGATATGCAAGTGTGTGTGTGATATGTGTGTATAGTGTTCATGTGTGTGAGGGAGCATCTACATGCCATGGCAAGAATGTGGAGGTCAGATGACGACTTTTGGGTGTCAGGCCTTGCTTTTCCATTTTAAGACAAGGTCTCCTTGTAGTGTGGTGTAGGAGGTCCTTCTGTCTATGTGTTGCTTTCATTGGTTGAATAAAGAAACTGCCTTGGCCTTTTGATAGGGCAGAACTTAGGTAGACGGAGAAGACAGAACTGAATTCTGGGAGAAAGAGCAGAGACAGAGAGCAGCCATGGAGCTGACAGGTCAGACATGTTGAATCTTTCCCAGTAAGCCACGACCTCGTGGTGAACACAGATTGTTAGAAATGGGTTAAATCAAGATGTGAGTGTTTCCCAATAGGAGGCTAGAGCTAATGGCCCAAGCAGTGTTTACATGAATACACTTTCTGTGTGATTATTTCAGGTATAAGCTAGCAGGGTGCCGGGACAAAAAGCAGGCCTGCTCCTCCTGTAACAGAGTGGCAAAGGGCCCATGCTCCCTTCAACAGCAGTGCATAAACCAAGCTAGCTGGCCTATAAGCATCTAGAGATTTCCATATCTCTGTCTCCCACTCCCCCGTAGATACACTGAGAGCACAGGTACTTATGCTATTACACCTGGCTTTTCTGTGTGTTCTGAGGATCTGAGCTCAGGTCATTGGGCTTTCATGGCAAGTGATGTCACCCACTGAGGCATCTCCTCAGTAAAATGTTTCATATTTTAATAGATGAAGATACTGAGGTTCTGAAGTCACGGAACCCATCTGGGGTTACACAAGAGTAAGTAGCTGAGCTGTTATTGGAATTTGGGTTTGCTCAATATTGAAGTCTATAAGAACTATTTTTAGACTAGAGATTTAAGTTATTTACTGTAGTTAATTGGGGGCAAATTGATTGAACAATTAAAGGAAAAACATCACTGAACAGTTAAAATTACAACATTTGTTAAGTGTTTCTGAATGTTTTCTAGGTGTCTCACATCCTTATTTTACCTAAGCCACAGGAAAAATCTTGCTGTTGTTAACCTTCACAACTGAGGGCAATGAGCAGAGAGGATCTGTACCACCCTTTTATGGAGCAGTTGGGACAGGGGTTGGCCTTTCTCAGGAAAATTAAGCTTTGGATCCATGTTGAGGATAAAACTAGGATAAAATAATATTTTGGAGCTAAACGGGCAGGCAAGGAGTCCCATTGTAACCTTCCTACTTTTACACAGGGAGAAACAGGTTAGAATATTGTTCTCCAAATTTACACATTTCCTAGCAAAGCATGAATACAATTAGAATACAGACTCAATTAAATGGATAATTCTCACTTGACTGCCTACTATGTGCCATGGATGACCAGTCTTCTATCCCTCAGAGAGATCTTGAACAGGAGGTAGGATAAAGATTATGATGATCATGCAGCCAGCACAGGAGACCTAAGCCAGGTACAGACCATATTAAGAAAAAATGTCAGCCTGCCCTGAAGCCAGAGAGGAAGTATCCAAAGCCAGGAAATCAGCTATTGCCTGATCCTAATTACAAATGTGGTATGGGAGGTCCTTCTGTATAAGTGTTGCTTTTGTTGGTTAATGAATAATGCTTTGGCCTATAGCAAGGCAGAACTCAGCTAGGTGGGGAAAACTAAACTGAATGCTGGGAGAAAGAAGGCAGAGTAAGTGAGAAGCCATGTAGCCCCACTGGAGACAGATGCCAAAACTTTACCCAGTAAGCCACAGCCTAATGGCAATACACAGATTAATGGAGATGGGTTAATTTAAGATATGAGTTAGCCAGAAATATGCTTAAGCTATTGACCAAACAGTATTGCAAATAATATGGTTTCTGTGTGATTATTTCGGGGCTGAGCAGCCAGGAACAAACAAGCAGGCTCCTACAACACAAATGTAGAAAATGTCATGCTAAGTTACCTTAGGAGTGATTTGTCTTGCATAAAATGAAGTCCAGCTCTTTTGATTCAATCCTTGTTGAATACAAGGATAGTTTATCTTAATGTCATCAATAAGACTAATGAGAAGCACCTGTTCTATAACAAAAGGCCACATTCGTGAAAACAAAGGGCAGGCCCCACTGGGCACCAAGCAGGTTTATGGTGCAACTATCCCATTGGCTTCAAGGGTTCCTTCCACACTGCCACCTTCTCTCCAAGCTGAAGCCATGAGCTCTTAATTTATGAGGCTCTTCTGGCCCTAAGAATCTACATACTTTAAAGATTTAGCTTTATTATTTTCAATCATATATATTCATGTGTGGCAGTGTGGGAGTGTGTGCATGTGAGTGCAGGTACTTGTGGAGGCCAGTTACATCAGCTCCCCAGGGAGCTGGGGTTACAGGTGTTGTGAGCTGCCCAGTGGGTGCTGGAAACTGATCTCAGTTCTTCTGTAAAAGCAATAAGTACTCTTAACCACTGAGCCATCTTCCTAGCCCTTCTACTTTTTAAAAAAAGATGTATTCTGCTTTTAAGTTGCACATTTTCAAGAAATGCATAGAGAATTAAATGTATGATTTGACAGGTGAGTTAAGTGAACATCAGAATGATTTAACCAATCCACAGCATTCTGGAACTTGCAGTCACAGCCTGATTTCTGTTTTTTTTTTTTTCTGATTTGCTGTTTTTGAGTTTTTTCCCCTTACCACAAAGGGCTTTAGCATTATGCTTTGCTTCTCTGTAGAATATGAATGTCAGCAAAATGCCTTGGATTCTTTGAAGAAGCAAATGTAAAGCCAGGGTATGGGAAAGCAAGCATCATCCCTAAAATGGATTGGATAATGATATTTCTACAGTTCTCTGATTTGCCATTAGACATGCACTTTCTGTGTGCAGAACTGCCGATCACACTTCCTATTTGCTGGGATACATGAAAAATGGTCCTGGAATGGCCTGCCTCCTTTAGTCAATAAATGGATAAGCTTTTAGCCAGTCTCTTGTAGCTCTGTGTCCACAGTATATTTGCTGCATTAGAAGAAAACAAGACTGTCTTTGTAATACAGGCGATCAGGATGACACATGACTGGGTCTGAGTTTGAGATCTTGACCAATAATGGGACTGGAGCTATATGGCCGCTTGGATCAATGTGGCTGTTAGATCAACCGTGCGTGAATGAACCATTAATAATTGTCACAGGAGAAAAAAATCTGCTAACCCTGGTAGTTCTGATGCCTTAACCATGCTGTGTACCAGGGGTGGAGAAAGCTGAACAGACCCTTGAGAAGCAAAGAACAAAGGAAAACACTCCTCTATTTGGGAAAACCCCCGAGAGTGGGGAAGGACAGGTAGATATCTAGGGGAGGGGTCAGGGCAGAGGTGGGTCTAGACCCAGGTCTGGAAAGGGAGGACTAATTCTAGAATTAAAGCAAGCATTGAGTATGACCTTTCCTTTTCTAGTCAGTCATTTAGATGCATCAACAATGACCCTGGGGGGTGAAGGGAAACTTTTTGGATATTCCCAGCATGCTTCCCTTCCCTTTGTATACACTTTTATTTTGCCCTCATAGAACTTTTTATTTTACAGCCAATGCAAACTAACTACACTGACAACCAGCAAGCAGTCTCAATTACATGTGATGAAATGTCCTGTCCTACATGGAAAAGGTATATGTCACAGCGTGGAAAATTCTGATAGGCAATGCATGTTCAGTATAAATGAGTGATGCATCCTCGCTTTTCCTCATTCCAGTCCCGGCAGGAAGCACAGTGTTAAGCCCATGGAATGCTGCAACCTCAGCTTCCCCATTCATTCTGCAGAGTGGAGGAATTAGTTTCACCCCTCTCTTAGCACTGGCCTCTTCATTTCAGCATTCTGTGAGGACAGCGCATGGACACCTTACAGGTATGCAACCGTTGCATTAGCCACACAAGTGCTTTTCCACTGGAATCTATTATCTAACGAGTTTAAATTTGTGATGAAGGAAACTAAGTAGGGGGTGTCTATGGTGTGAACAAACACCCAAACACTGGACCTGGTATTTGCCACCCTGCTGTTGTAATGGCCTGGCCTGGCCTGTCACCTGGGTACCCTGTCCCATTAAGAGACAAGCCTGGCCGCTCCCAATCCCCCCCAGGCAAGTGGATTTCCAACCTCCTCTGTAGTAAGAGGCGAGCAGGCTGCATCACGCCACCTGGCTAGCTTAACACCTGAAATAAGCACACAGAAATTGTATTAATTAAATTACTGCCTGGTCCATTTTATCTAGCCTCTTCTTGGCCAACTCTCACATCCTGATCTAACCCATTTCCACCAATCTGTGTATCACCATGAGGTTGTGGCTTACCAGGAAAGATTCTAACCAGCGTCAGTCTCAGGCAGGAGCTTCATAGCTTCTCACTCTCTGCCCTTCTTCCCAGCATCCTGTTCTGTCTTCCCTGCCTATCTAAGTTCTGCCCTATCAAAAGGCCAAGGCAGTTTCTTTATTCAACCAATGAAAGCAACACATAGACAGAAGGACCTCATACACCACTCCTCTCCAGCCAGCTCTTTCTTTGCCCACTGCTTTTCTTCTGGAGAGGCACCTTCTGCCTTTCTCTCATTTTGACCCTTCCCCTCCCTCTCCAAACCCACTAAATAAACTTTGTACCCAAGCTCTCTCTGCATGGCTTATCTGTCTCTCACCTGCCAGGGTCTCCTACCTTCAAGAGGAACCACCAAGGCCTTAGGTGCCCCACCCCTCATGGGTCCAGCCTCCCGTCACTCAGTTTTATAAATGATAACCCCTGCTGCTCAGGAAGCTGAGGTATAAGAATCACAACTTCAAGGCCTGCCTGGGCTATAGGGTGAGTTCTAGGATAGTCATGATTACTTGGACCGTTCCTCTCTTTTTAGAGAGTTCCTGTTTGAAAAGAAAATGAAAAGGGGGTGAAGTTAGGGATATAGTTCAGTGGTAGAGCAAGTGTATAGCATGGTGGAAGCTTTGGGTTCAATAATCACTGCTGGAAAACAAAATAAATAAATAAATAAAATCAAAAACAAAAAGAAAGCCTTCAAGCACTCCATATGGTTCTGAGATATGTCCAAGATGAGAAGTCAGCTTCCTGTTAAGTCTCAAACCCTGGGACAAATGGCTGAGGAACCTATTTAACATATCAAAGTGCAAGAGGCCCTGCTTCTGTACTGAGGAGATCCATCCTGAGTGGTGAGTGAGTGGCCACCCGGCCAGACAGTCCCAGGGAATGGAGTCTAAGCCCCCTACAATTCCCTAAACTTTTCTGGCTATCCAGTGGGGCATCTTCCTGGCTACTGGCTTTCTTTCTTTACCCCATTCCATCTTGTCCCCAAGCTCTCCTTTTCATCTGCGGGGTCCTTAGATCCACCAGCACAGCCTGCTTCAGGGTGGAGGGGATCTGAGAGCCAGCTCCAGTGCTGAGGGAACCTAAGAGAGGGCAGACCAAGAAAAATTTCCAAGTACACAGTCAGCCACAGCAAAGAATGGACCAAGATGCCACGACTCTCCTGGCCACATTTGAAGGAAGAGATGGGCAGGTGCCAATGCAAGAATTCCTCCAACAAACTGAAAAGCAACATGATAACACCAGAATCCAGCGAACATGCAACAGGAAGACTTGAACACCCTTACCCAGAAGAAGTAGAAGAAATCGATTTTAAACGTAACCTTATGAAAATGATGGAGACTCTTAAACAGGAAGTGAAAAACTCCCTTAAAGAAATGGAAGAGAAGAAAAAAAAGTTAGAAGAAATGAAAAAAATCCCTTAAAGATACCGAAGAAAACCAAGAAAAAGCAATCAAACAGGTAAAGGAAACAGTTCAAGACTTGAAGACCAAAATGGAGGTAATAAAGAAAACACAAACCGAGGGTTGGCTGGATATGGATAAATGAACAGGAACTACAGAGACAAGGATAACCAACAGAATACAAGAGATAGAAGAAGGAATCTCAGAGTGAAGATACTATAGAGGAAATAGACTCATTGATCAAAGAAAACAGCAAATCCAACAAATTATTAACACAAAACAACCAGGAACTCTGGGACACCATGAAAAGACCAAACCTAAGAATAATAGGGGTAGTAGAAGAAGAAGAATTCCAGCTCAAAGGCCCAGAAAATATATTCAACAGAATTATAGAAGAAAACTTTTCCAACCTAAAGAAGGATATTCCTATGAAGGTACAAGAAGCTTACAGAACACCAAATAGATTGGATCAAAGAAAATCCCCTCACCATATAATAATCAAAACACAAAACATACAGAATAAAGAAAGAATATTAAGAGTTGCAAAGGAAAAAGGTCAAGAAACTTATAAAGGTAAACCTACCAGAATTACACCTGACTTCTCAGTGAAAACCATGAAAGCCAGAAGGTCTTGGATAGATGTGCTGCAGACACTAAGAGACCATGGATGCAAGCCCAGACTACTATGCCCATCAAAGCTTTGTTTTACCATCAATGGAGAAAACAAGATATTCCAGGACAAAAACAGATTTAAGCAATACATAGCTACAAACCCAGCCTTACAAAAGGACTAGAAGGAAAACCACAACCCAAGGAAGCCAACAACACACATAATAACCATCAACCATAACACCCATCAACCATAACAACCATCAACCATAACACACATCAACCTCAAATACAGAGACTACCTCAGGATAAAGGGTTGGGAAAAGGTTTTCCAATCAAACGGACCTAAGAAACAAGTGGGTGTGGCTATAATAATAGCTAACAAAATTGATTTCAAACTAAAATCAATCAGAAGAGATGGAGAAGGACACTTTATACTCATAACAGGAACAATTCATCAGGAGGAAGTCTCAATCCTGAGTATCTATGCCCCTAATATAAAAGCACCCACATATGTAAAAGAAACATTACTAGAACTCAAATCACACATCAAACCCCACACACTAATAGTAGGAGATTTCAACACTCCTCTCTCACCAATGGACAGGTCAACCAGACAGAAACTCAACAGAGAAATAAGAGAACTAACAGATGTAATGAATCAAATGGACTTAACAGGCATCTATAGAACATTCCACCCAAACAGGAAAGAATATACCTTTTTCTCAGCATCTCATGGAACCTTCTCAAAAACTGATCACATATTCGGTAACAAAGCAAGCATCCACAGATAAAAAAAAGTTGTAGTAACCACCTGTGTCTTATTGGATCAGCATGGAATAAAGTTAGAATTTAACAACAATTCCACCCCCAGAAAGCCTACAAACTCATGGAAACTGAACAGTCAATTACGGAATGACCCCCTGGGTCAAGGAAGAAATAAAGAAAGAAATTAAAGTCTTCCTTGAATTCAACAAAAATAAAGACACAACATACACAAACCTATGAAACACTATGAAAGCAGTGCTAAGAGGAAAGTTCATAGCACTTAGTGCCCACGTAAAGAAAACAGAGAAACCTCACATTAGAGACTTAGCAGCACACCTGAACGCTCTAGAAAAACAAGAAGCAGACTCATCCAGGAGGAGTAGAAGATTGGAAATAATCAAACTGAGGGCTGAAATCAACAAAATAGAAACACAGAAAATAATCCAAAGAATCAATGAAACAAAGAGCTGGTTCTTTGAGAAAATCAACAAGATCGACAAACCCCTATCTAATCAAATTAGTCTAGTCAAACAGACACTGAAGAAATTTAGAGAATCGTTAGGTCTTACTACAAAAGCCTGTATGCCACAAAATTGGAAAATGTACAAGAAATGGACATTTTTTAGATAAGTACCATATACCAAAATTAAATCAAGACCAGGTGAACAATTTAAATAGACCTATAAGTCGTGTGGAAATAGAAGCTGTCATCAAAAACCTCCCAACCAAAAAAAGCCCAGGACCAGATGGTTTTAATGCAGAATTCTACCAGAACTTCCAAGAAGAGCTAATACCTATACTCCTTAATGGGTTTCACATAATAGAAACAGAAGAGTCTTTGCCAAACTTTTTATAAAGCTACAGTTACCCTGATACCAAAACCACACAAAGACTCAACCAAGAAAGAATTACAGACCAATCTCACTCATGAACATCGATGCAAAAATTCTCAATAAAATACTGGCAAACCGAATCCAAGAACACATCAAAATATCATCCGTTACGATCAAGTAAGCTTCATCCCAGTGACGCAGGGCTGGTTCAACATACGAAAATCTATCAATGTAATCCATCATATAAATAAACTGAAAGAAAAAACCATACGATCATTTCATTAGATGCTGAAAAAGCATTTGACAAAATTCAACACCCCCTTATGATAAAGGTCTTGGAGAGATTAGGGATAGAAGGATCATATCTAAATATAATAAAAGCAATATACAGCAAGCCAACAGCTAACATCAAATTAAATTGAGAGAAACTCAAAGCCATTCCACTAAAATCAGGAACAAGACAGGGCTGTCCACTCTCTCCATATCTCTTCAATATAGTGCTTGAAGTTCTAGCAATAGCAATAAGACACCATAAAGAGATCAAGGGGATTCGAATTGGAAAGGAAGAAGTCAAACTTTCATTATTTTCAGGTGATATGATAGTGTACATAAGTGACCCCAAAAACTCTACCAAAGAACTCCTACAGTTGATAAATAACTTCAGTGATGTGGCAGAATACAAGATCAACTCAAAAAAATCAATAGCCCTCCTATACACAAAGGATAAAGAAACCGAGAGGGAAATCAGAGAAACATCACCTTTCACGATAGCCACAAATAGCATAAAGTATCTTGGGGTAACACTAACCAAGAAGTGAAAGATCTATTTGACAAGAACTTTAAGGCTTTGAAGGAAGAAACTGTAGAGGACACCAGAAAATGGAAGGATCTCCCATGCTCTTGGATTGGTAGGATCAACATAGTAAAAATGGCAATTCTACCAAAGGAATCTATAGATTCAATGCAATCCCCATCAAAACCCCATCAAAATTCTTCACAGACCTTGAGAGAACAATAATCAACTTTATATGGAAAAACAAAAAACCCAGGATAGCCAAAACAATCCTATACAATAAAGGAACTTCTGGAGGCATTACCATCCCTGACTTCAAACTCTATTACGGAGCTACAGTGATGAAAACAGCTTGGTATTGGCATAAAAACAGAGACGTTTACCAATGGAATCGAATCAAAGACCCGGATATTAATCCACAAATCTATGAACACCTTATTTTTGACAAAGGAGCTAAAATTATACAATGGAAGAAAGAAAGCATCTTCAACAAATGGTGCTGGCATAACTGGATGTCAACCTGTAGAAGAATGAAAATAGATCCATATCTATCACCATGCACAAAACTCAAGTCCAAGTGGATTAAAGACCTCAATATAAATCTGACCACACTGAACCTGATAGAAGAGAAAGTGGGAAGTAGCCTGCAATACATGGGCACAGGAGACCTCTTCTTAAATATAACCCAGTAGCACAGACAATAAGAGCAACAATTATTAAATGGCACCTCCTGAAACTGAGAAGCTTCTATAAAGCAAAGGACACAGTCATTAAGACAAAAAGGCAACCTACTGAATGGGAGAAGATCTTCACCAACCCCACATCAGACAAAGGTCTGATCTCCAAAATATATAAAGAACTCAAGAAACTAGACATTAAAATTCTAAATAACCCAATTAAAAATGGGGTACTGAACTGAACAGAGAATTCTCAACAGAAGAAGTTCAAATGGCCAAAAGATACTTAAGGTCATGTTCAACTTCCTTAGCGATCAGGGAAATGCAAATCAAAACAACTTTGAGATACCATCTTATACCTGTCAGAATGGCTAAAATCAAAAACACCAATGATAACCTATGCTGGAGAGGATGTGGAGTAATGGGAACACTCATCCATTGCTGGTGGGAATGCAAACTTGTGCAACCACTTTGGCGGTTTCTCAGAAAATTGGGAATCAACCTACTTCAGGATCCAGCAATACCACTCTTGGGAATATACCCAAGAGATGCCCAATCATACTACAAAAGCATTTGTTCAACTATGTTCATAGCAGCATCATTTGTAATAGCCAGAACCTGGAAACAACCTAGATGCCCCTCAATGGAAGAATGGATAAAGAAAATGTGGAACATATACACATTAGAGTACTACTCAGCAGTAAAAAACAATGACATCTTGAATTTTGCATGCAAATGGATGGAAATAGAAAACACTATCCTGAGTGAGGTAATCCAGACCACAAAATGTGAATATGGTATGTACTCACTCATTAGTGGATTCTAGCCATAAACAAAGGACATTGAGCCTATAGTTTGCTATCCTAGAGAAGCTAAATAATAAATGAACCCAAAGAAAAACATACATAGATCCTCCTGGAAATTGGAAGCAGACAAGATCGCCAGGCAAAACTTGGGAGCATGGGGGTGGGGGTGGGGTGTGGGAAGGGGAAAGGGAGAGAGAGAGAGAAGGGAAAAGGGAAGGATTGGGGAGAGCTTGGGGGAGTGGGATGGTTGAGATGGAGGAAGAGTGTATATGGGAGCAGGGAAGAAGATATCTTAATTAAGGGAGCCATTTTAGAGTTGGCAAGAGGCTTGGCTCTAGAGGGGTTCCCAGCTAGGTCCTTGGGCAGTAGAGGAGACGGTGCCTGAACTGGCTTTGTCCCATAGTCACACTGACCATAGTCACCATAGAACCTTCATCCGGCGATGGATGGACATAGAGACAGAGACCCACATGGAGCACTGGACTGAGCCCCCAAGGTCCAATTGAAGAGCAGAAGGAGGGAAAATATGAGCAAGGAAGTCAAGACCGTGAGGGGTTGGTCCACCCACTGAGACAGTGTGCCTAATCTAGTGGGAGCTCACCAAAGCCAGCTGGACTAAGACTGAATGAACATGTGATCAAGCTGAACTCTCTGAATGTGGCTGACAATGGGGTCTGACTGAGAAGCCAATGATAATGTCACTGGGATTTGTCTCTACTGCATGTACTGGCTTTTTGGGATCCTATTCTATTTGGATGCATACCTCCCTAGGCCACACACACACACACACACACACACACACACACACACACACCTTTAAACACTAGACATACCCCCAGAATAATAACTGCTGAGACCTTCTATAAATATTTACAGAACTGCTGTCAATGGCCCATGTAAGTGCCCTAGGTTTAAATTGAAGTCTTTTTAGAGGAGTCTCTGGATTGCATCAAGTCAGAGCTTCTTAGAAGAGGCGTAAGTGGCCATTCCTTTGTGTAACACAACGAGCTACACATGTTTTCTGTCTGTAGGAAGTTAACACTGATTACACTCTGTAGAAAGCCAGGGTTCCATCTATGAACAATCACTCAGGAATACAGAGAGTGAAGGCGCAAAAGGTACTGGTGGGGTGGTCCCGGTGCCACTGCTAACTATCCTTCCAGGGGCATCTGGTAGCCTCTGCTTCTATTTCTTTTCCCAGTAATATAAGAACTTGAGCATGCCGTGTTTCGGAACTGGGTGCCACTGCTCTCAAGGGGTCAGGATGAGGCAGTATAGAAGGGAAGGATTGGATATATTTGAAATTAAATTCTTGGCAGTGGTTCAAAGACAGGATAGAGTAATAATGAAGATTTTGAAGAAATGGCAGAATAGAGAGAGGGGAAACTATAATCAGGATATATTGTATGAGGAAAGAATCTGTCTTTCAATAGAAGGAAAAGGGTTTCGAAAAAATAAGAAGAGCTTCCTGTAGTTCAGAAAGAAGTCCGCCTTCTGCATAGTAACTTGGAAGCACAGCAGTGTGGTGAGCAGTGCATTTTGAGCTAATATTGTAGGCTCTGCAGCCTTCCCTTGCCTCTGTCTGACAGGTGGCTGATTTTCTGATTCCTTTGGACTCAACAGCAAAGCCAGAGCTCTGCTGCCGGGTTCAAAGCTTCAGTTGGCAGAGCAGTGCGGGTAGTGTCTTAGTCAGGGGATTGCTTACCATTTCAGAGGTTTAGTCCATTATTATCATGGCAGCGAGCATGGTGGAATGCATGGCACTGGAGCAGGGGCTGAGAGCTGCATCCTGATCTGCAGGCTTTTGAAAAACCTCAAAGCCCAGCCAGGTGGTGGTGGTGCACACCTTTAATCCCAAAACTCGGGAGGCAGAGGCAGGCAGATCTCTGTGAGTTCAAGGCCAGCCTGGTCTACAAGGGCTAGTTCCAGGACAGGCTCCAAAGGTACAGAGAAATCCTGTCTCGAAACAAACAAACAAAAACCAAAAGGAAGGAAAGAAGGAAGGAAGGAAGGAAGGAAGGAAGGAAGGAAGGAAGGAAGGAAGGAAGGAAGGAAGGAAGGAAGAAAACCGCAAAACCCACCCCCAATGACTCAATTCTTCCAACAAGGTCATACTTATTCTAACAAGGCCACACCTTCTAGTCCTTGTAATTCTTTCAAATAGTTCCACTCCTTGATGACTAAGCATTCAAATATATTAGCCTATGGAAGCCACTCTTATTTAAACCAGCACAGGAAGGTATTTCTAGCTGAAATTTCAGCTGAGCCAAACTGCATGGACAGAGACCACAATGCAACCAGAAGCCACCAGGCCCCTGTGCAAAGGTCATTTGCGTTCTCATACACAAGTAGGGAGGAAAGCAGTGGATGGGTGATTCTTAGAGTAAAGTTAACAATGAGTCCCTTCAAAACACCCAACAGATTCCAAAAATATACTGGGAGGGGTGTTTGTTTCTATTTTAATGAAGAAGCAGTGTGGTTTGCTTTTAAACAACAAGGAAAAAATTGTTTATGTCTAGCTTTAAACTGGAGCCTAATGTTTAATTCTGAAAATAATGGATACCAAATTGCAAAATAGTTTTCTTTTAAAAATTGAAAGGATATATTGCTAACAGCATTGTTTACAAAATGTGTATTTCTAGCAGAACTCCCCATTCAAATTGTAGCATGTAGATAAATGGCAAAAGTTGTTAAATTATAAACTCACCTAAGAAAAGGAATTTTCCTGGGCTTAAATACCAAAAACTATGGTATCAACCAAAAAAGAAGAATGTAGGTTTCTAAAAAGGCAAGGGTCAAATGCATGTGACATTTTAAATAATAATAATAATAATAAACCTAGTAGTTTCTGAGGAGTCTGACAGTCAACCAGGAACCAGGAGTCAGGCTGTTTTTCTGTGCAGGACCAACCAGTATCAGCCCCAGAACCAGGAGCCAGCTGTGTTCATTGTCGGGGGCAGAAATGCAGCATAAGTATGGTTGTGACAAGAGAAAGGTCTAAATTCTACTGAGTAAGTGAGGTTTCCAGAGAACTGACAACACAAGAGTGATGGTTATAGAAAGGTAAAACGGACATTCCACAGAGTGGAAAGCCACAGACATTTTCACTCCCCCACCCCTAAAGATGCTGTGTAAGTATTTTTCCTTAGGCCTTAAGTACACCGGCCACTTTAAGCAGGGTAGGCTTTTCCTTTCCTTCAGTAGAAAGGCTGACATAGGCCAGATGGTTTGTGAAATCCCCTCAACCAGTCATTCTGCCTGATTTCCACTTCTGGAACAACCCGTGCAGTCCCTCAGCATCAGTTCGCAGGCTCACACTGCCAGCCAATCTCTTATTAGTCTACAAAGGATGACAAAAGGTCATTATATTATTGTTTATTTTATTTATTACTTCTTTTATATTTATCTTCAAGGCAGGGCATATGGGGAGGTCGGAGGAAAACTTGCAGGGAGCCTGTCTTTTCCTTTCCAACTCAAGCTTGAACTTGGGCTATTAGGTTTGGCTGAAAGACGCCTGATTGGCTGAACTCTTTGTTGTTTAAGTTAGCCTCTAGATGCTTCCCATTTGGAATTATAATATGTTGATAAATGGAACATTCAGGAAAACGTAACCAAAGTAAAAATAAATAAATAAATAAAAATTACCAAGATTCTATGTAGTGGTGAAATTTTCTTGCTAGTGACTAACTCCACCATAAATCCTTCAGACATTTGTTTACTCAGCAGGAGTATCTTATCATTTGGTGTGTCTAATCAAACAGACCAGTGTAATAACACATGTTCAAAGTCTCTGTGAGACTCACATTTTGACTCCCATGTGTTGAATACTACACCAGCAGTTCCTGGCTAATAGAAATGCTTATTTGGCTACTTGACTTCCCATACATTTCATACTGGATCTTCAGTTTTGAATTTAGGTGAAATCCATTGAATTAACTCTTCCCATTTTAAAATTTACTATAAATATTACATTCAGATTTACCATAACTTTGAAGATTCAAGATGGTTTGGATAACACTGTGATAAAAATTGTCTTCTTATATTTTTGTTTGTTTGCTATTTTTGTTTTTGCGTGTTTGCTTTTTTGATTTTTTGAGACAGGGTCTTACTCTGTAGCCCTAGCTATTTTGGAACTTGCTGTGTAGGCCAGGCTGGCCTAGAACTCACAGAGATGTACTTGCTGAGTTAAGAAAGTTATGATCTAGCTTGGCAGTGGTGAAATAATGAGGAGCGAGAGCCTGCTTTTTGTCCCGGCTGCCTGGCTCCTGGCTGCCCGGCTAGCTTATACCCGAAATAACCACATAGGAGTTGTATTAATTAAATTACTGCCTGACCCATTAGTTCTAGCCTCTTATTGGCCAACTCTCACAACTTGATTCAACCCATTTCTAATAATCTGTATGTCATCACGAGGTCGTGGCTTACCAGGAAAGATTCAGCATGTCTGACCCGGTAGCTTCATGGCGGCTCTCCCTGCCTGCCTTCTGTCTCCCAGCATTCAGTTCTCTTTACTCCACCTACCTGATTTCTGCACTATCAAAAGGCCAAGGCAGTTTCTTTATTCAGTCAATGAAAGCAACACATAGTCAAAAGGACCTCCTACACCAGTGGTGCACACCTTTAATCCCAGCACTCAGGAGGCAGAAACAAGGATATCCCTGTGAGTTTGAGGTCAAACTGGTCAGCAGAGTGAGTTCTAGGACAGCAGGACAGGCTCCAAAACTACAGAGAAGCCCTGTCTCGAAAAACCAAAAATAAAAAAAAATAAAATAAAGTTATGATCTTAATATTTGTCTAGACACCCTGATGCAACTTCAAGGACAGGAATAAAAGGGTGAACTGTTGCAGAAGACTGGGGCCAGATTATGAAGGTGTTCCTTTGCAGGGATCATATCACCACAGTTTATTGGTTTTCCTACAATTATATCAATTGCCCGGAGGATTCTTTTGTTGATCTCTCTCAGTATTGTTAATGGCTCTGGGGCTGTGAGTTATAGGGTGGTGATATTATCGCATGTGACCACCCCCAAATAACCAGGATGAGCCAGTTGACAGTAAGATAGCCTTAAGTAGTGTCCTAGGTTGTTGTTGCTGTTTTAGGACTTGCTTTTGGTTTTGTTTGTGGTAAGGAATTGCTGGGAATTGAACTCAGGACCTAAAGCATGCTAGGCAAGTACTCTATTACTGAGACATATCTCTAGACCCTTTTTACTTTGAGACCAGTTCTGATCAAGGTACCTAGGCTGGCCTTAAGTTACAGCCTGCAATTAGAGGCCTGTCACCAAATCTGGTAAAACAATATTCTTAGAAGAATCATTTCAAGATTGCAAACAGTACTTCAGAATCTATTAAACCAAAGCTTTGAGAGCTGCATTATTGGTGCCACTTTTTTTATTCATCCAAGCAACTCACTAAGCCAGCCTGTATTCAAAGAGAGAGAAAAGAGAGTCCATCTCTTAAGGAGAAAAGAGAGAAAGTCACATTGCAAAGGCCTGTGCGATGTGAAGTCCCAACATGACCTCTTTCTGAAACCATTCCCCACGGCACTAACTCATGTTCTTCTCACATAGAGCAACACTGGCCACCACCGCCCACCAAGGCTTATCCTGGAATAGCACCTCTCAAAGTCTAGGGTCTTGTCATCACTCCAGTGCAAATGAAAGAGATGAAGGTGTTGTATTCCTTTTAGGTACTAGCTCAAAAACGCTTTCTCTCTAGAAGTTGGTGGATTAAAGAGACTATCTTTTCCCCATGAACAGCTAATCAAAAGGAAACAAGGCTGTGAGGGACAAATACTCTTTGAAACTGGAGTCCCAAAAGGACCGGAGAATGCCACAGAAAACCTGAGGGGAGCTGGAGTTCGGGAGATGGGTTAGGACCCCATGAAGTTTTTAGGCCAGGAGTGATCATGAAAGCATTGCCACTTCCTGAGCATCTCCTAGAGGCAGGCACCATTCTGAGCACATGCCACACACTTTCTCATTTAGCTTGTGCTGTGAATTGACAGGAAGGTGCTTGCTTGCTAGCCAGGGATCACCTAGGCTGGCTGACGGGAAAGATGAGATAAGTGTTCTAAGGTACATGGCTATAGGAGTTTAAGGTAGTGTCTTAGATAGGGTTTCTATTGCTGGGAAGAGACACCATGACCATAGCAACTTTTATAAAAAGAAAGCATTTCATTGGGGATGACTTATAGTTTCAGAGATTTAGTTCATCATCATCATTCAGAAAGCATGGCAGTGCGCAGGTAGACATGGTGCCGTAGAAGGGGCTGGGAGTTCTTCATCTTGATCCACAGGTATCAGAAGAAAACTGCCACACCAGGCCTCGCTTGAGCATATAAGACCTGGTGGGAATGCAAGCTGGTACATTGGATGTCAGTGTGGTGGTTTCTCAGAAAATTAGGAAACAACCTTCCTCAAGACCCAGTAATACCACTTTTGGGTATATATCCAAAGGACATGTGTTCAACTATGCTCATAGCAGCTTTGTTTGTCATAGCCAGAACCTAGAAACAACCTAAATGCCCCTCGACCAAAGAATGGATAAGGAAAATGTGGTACATTTACACAATGGAGTACTACACAGCAGAAAAAAATAACATCTTGAATTTTGCAAGAAAATGGATGGAGCTAAAAAACATTATTTTGAGTGAGGTAACCCAGACACAGAAAGACAATTATCACATGTACTCACTTATAAGTGGTTTTTAAACATAAAGCAAAGAAAGCCAACCTACAAATCACAATCCCAAAGAACTTAGACAACAATGAGGACACTAAGAGAGACATACATAGATCTAATGTACATGGGAAGTAGAAAAAGACAAGATCTCCTGAGTAAATTGGGAGCATGGGGACCTTGGGGGAGGGGAGAGGCAGGGAGGGGAGCAGAGAAAAATGTAGAACTCAATAAAAATCAATAAAAAAAAAAAGACCTCAAAGTCCACCTCCACAGTGACACACTTCCTCCAACAAGGCCACATCTCCTAATAGTGCTACTCCCTATAGCCAAATATTTAAATATGTGAATCTGTGGGGGGCTTGCCTATTCAAATCGCCACAGGTTACTTAGGCTTTTCCAGATTGGATAGTAACTAAGATAGAGAAGACATGATACTTTGTGGGAAAGTTGAGTCAGTATTTAGACACATGGATGCTTCTGTGACATCTATGGAGAAGGAACTGAGGGCCACAAACATAGGCTTCAAAATGGTTGGTTTCTCTAGGGACACTGGGAAGAGGTCTGGCTGAAACTGCTAAAACCTAATGCCTCCCAATTCTGGCTGATGGTTGGAAGCTGTTTATTTGAGACCTGGCAGCTCTAACATGTCATATTGCAGGCCACAGTTATGGACAATAGCCCAGGGCTGAGTCAGGCATGATACCACAATTCTTATCACAATTCCTGTGAACTTGGGCAGGTGATTCTATTTCTAGTGAGCAGTGTGGGTTTAGAGTGTTTTTTTCTCCAGCAGGAGAGTGTATTACACATTCCTACATTTGAGTAAAATTAGGTTTGCCTTTATTTGGCAGAGGTGCCCTGCTTTGTCCAGAGCAGCTTTTGTCTCAGTTGCCTTTGGCTTAATGCTATATCGACTGCATTGGAAGCATATTAGGAAATCAAGTGTTGTGGCATAGCCTAGTTATGAGGTAAATAAAAGCAGTGACCTCGAAGGGTTAGGAAACCAAGGCCTTTGTGGGAACTTCAGACTTTCCTTGAGACCCTCAATGAAAATTGTTCCTGTATTCTGCAGAGCTCTCAGAGTAGACCTCAAGATGAGGCTTACAGTACTTCGTTTTGACTTTGAGATACCCTTTTCAGAAAAAACAAAACAACTCCTTCCACTATTAAGGGTCACTTTAATATTTAGCTGACTACTAGGTCACACACCCCTCAGGTTTAGATTGGGTAGAGAGCAGAGGGTTCAGAGTTTCCATAGCAACAAGATTTAAGCTTGTTTCTGCCTGTCAGTTTTTTTCAACATCATACCTTTTTTATACTCTCTCTCTCTCTCTCTCTCTCTCTCTCTCTCTCTCTGGTACCTCATCCTGTCTGATCACTGTTTATTAAAGAACAAATAAATAGGTTTCCAATAGCTATTTGTGCTTACATTCTCTAAATCCTTCAAATCTTAATTATCAATCCGCACTATGTTTTAACCATCTAACCGAATGTTTCACTTGTCTCTCAAGTAGGATATGTGGGGCAATTATAAAGCCAAATTTTACCCACGTAAGACTAATTGTCTTAACCTTTGAGTGGAGGTAAGGTCACAGAGGCCCAAATGGCTATGCACACCATTAAGGATTAGAAACATCTGTCGGCTTCTTGAGAAAAATTCAACGTCTGGCCACACACATATTTAAAGCCTCCCTTGATTGCCTCACCCAGGGCCTCATCCTGGATCACTGATTAAAAAGAGGCCCTGATTATAAAACTGTCCCTTTGTTCCCATCTATGACCTTGCTCAGCAAGGTATCTGACAAATGAATCTGGGGTCTGATCTTCAGAGTCAAGTCTTGTGTAGGAGCTCTGCCAGAATCCCATCCCCTGACCCCAAATTGGAGTGGGGGTGGGGTGGGAGATGGACAGATGGTTGGATGGACAGATGGACAGACAAATCTCTCTTACCTACTTTTCAAAAGTCGTCTCTCCAAGGGGCCTTTGCAGTCCTCAGTTATTCTAACGGTTAATCAAATATTACCTGTTCATTATTAATTTGTTTATTCATTCTTGTCTATCCCAGATGACACCAAGCACTAACAGGTAAAGCTGTTTTGAAATGTTTGGCACTGTATTCTTGGTGTCTTCTAGTCCTCTGGACAATCTGAATGGCTGTAAGTATTCAGTGAATGTTTTTCAAATGCGTGCACGAATGTTTCCTTCCTGATCAACTTCTAGAATTTGGCTTCAAAAGAAAACAAAACAGAATAGAGCAAAACAGAACCTGCTTTGTTGATTAGAGATGTTAATATGTGTATTTATTGGTCTTCTGTTGTGACATTGGGCTCACAGTTTGAGGGCACTGGCTATCATGGTTGGGGACTGGTGATGGCAGGAGCTCCGGAGGCAGCTGCTCACACTGTGTAGTCAGGAAGAGAGAGTCACCTGCTGGCACTCAGCTTACTCTCCCTGTTTTGATTCAGTTCAGATCCACAGCCCCTGGGCTGGTTCCCCACATTCAGGGTGGGCTTTCCCACTGCAGCTCAACCTTGATTGGAAGCACCTTCATAGACAAATCCAGGGGTGTATTTCCATAGTGACTCTAAATCAGCTAACAATTAAGTTTAACCATCACAATTCCACACTCCGTTAACACTCAAATGTCACTTCAAATTGTAACATTCCACTCCTGGCTCTCAAAGCCCATGCCCCTCTCATGGTTCAAACGTGTTTGTTTGTTTAATAGTTCTGACACTGTTTACAAGTCTGGAGTCCAAGCTGCCTCTAAGACTCTAGGCGTGAGACTGTCCTCCGCCCACCAGCCCCTCTGTTTCTACGTAGACCAGGCTCACTTCAACTCAAGGAGATCCACATGCCTCTGCCTCTCCAGTACTAGGATTAAAGGTGTGCTCCAGCACACCAGGCACAGAATAAATATTCCTGATCCAACTGAGAGAAACGGGGGCACGGTCAGGGAAGATCAGACCAAAGCAGTCTGAAACCCAGCAGAGCGAACATTAAATTCCGCAGCTCTGTGTCCAGAACATGAGGCATCTACTGGAGTCATCTAGTCTCCCAAGGCTGTGGCTTGTTCTGCCCTCCCAGCTTTACCACCAGGAGCACATTGCGCCTCTCTCTTCATCTAGCTCACTCTCTGTCAACATCTTTCCTCGGCATAGAGCCCATGGCTCTGGCATGTCTAACATCCTGGGTTCTCCGTTGCAACCTTGACTTGACTTTTATGCTTTAACACAAGGGCTTCCTTGCAGGGACACTAACCCTGTCCCACACATTTCCTGTCTGAAGTAGCTCTTTTGACTTTGGCGCAAGCCTCCATGACCCCTTCACTCTTGCATCTTTCATGCTTTCAAAACCATTCATAGAAGTGTCATGGCTGGTCATGTTGTGTGGGAAGCTGAAGAGAGAGTGTGGTATTCAGTCTATTTCTCCCTTTAAATCTTTTTTTTCCACTGTAGGCAGCACCATTCCTTAGGAAGGGGGGTCTGAACAGTGTAAAAGAGAAGAAAGCTGATAACAAACAAAAAGATTGTGTATCAGCTCTTTGATCTTGGCTGTGCATGAGATGTGACCAACTGCTTGAGTTCCTGCCTTGACTCCCCTTCAGTAATGGTCTATGGCCTAGAATTGTATTGTGTAGCAGCTTCCTCTTATATTAAAACCTTCCATCTGTGAGGGAAGCTTGTTAAAACACAGGATGTTAGAAAGAAGTGAAGCCATGCGATTAAGAGGAGGTGAAACATCCCATCCTGTGGGGAAGCCCCTTAAGCTCAGGAAGTAGAAAACACAAAGGCTTCAGGAAGTTCCTGAAAATGACCAGACACACTAAATCCCTCTTTTCCTAAGCATTTAATTGCTGTAAGGAGTGTGAGAGACTCTCTCAGACAAGCTTAGCTGCCTGGAAGAAGCAGAGACTGCCTGGAAGTCTCAGACCAATGGTCCCTGGAAAGGACATCCTCCAACCTGTTGAGCTGCCTGCAGGTTGCACAATGCACTCCAGGCTTCCAAGCTTATATGACCTGTCGCCTATGTCAGGGTGGGCTTTGGTGATTCAGGCATTTATGCTCCTGTAAGTCATTTCTCATCCATAATCTTACAAGCTACTCTAATAAAACTCACTGGTCCATCAATCTGGACTTTGTCAGTACCCTTACTTTGCTCTGTCATTAGTTCATTGTCAAAGATAAGTAGACATTTGTTCATGTCTCCCTGAGACTAGTGTCACATAACAAGCAAATTGTTAGCTAGACAAACTTTTTTCTCCTTTAAACTATTTTTTTCCAAGGGTATTTTTACCATGGCAACAGATATTATTATAGTTGCATTTTTTCATATTTATTATATAGTAAAGTATCTCAAATACTTTTTAAAAGTAAGTAACACATAATGTACTCACCATGAAAGACTTATGGCAAAGCGATATTTCAGGAATTCTGTAGAGAAATGATGTGGACTGTAAAGGTTAGCTGTTAATATTGACAAGAATGGTCATCAAAATAGAATAGAAAAATCCTTAAGCAATATGTCTCAAGGTATTTAGTAAGAATAAATATACATAACATTCATCACATTCATTAGCAAAATACCTTAACTTTGTTTGAATGTGTAAAATCCACCTGAATTACTGACACCCTCCACCCCGAATATTCTTGTAGGCCCAGTTCACCGTTCTCTTTGTAGTCTATAGATTCCCTACTGCACTTTTACAAAGAAAAACCCATAAGAAACCTTGACTCATGTTTTACCACCTTAGATAAACGCTGTTGCCACATGACCCACATTTGCAGATCCAGGACATGAAAGCCTTCAGTTGACACCAAAGCTGTCTGTCATGGATGGTGGGGAGAGCTTTGGGAAGGACGCCTGAGACTTAAAAGGTGCGTGACTGTAGGGAAGCAGAAACAGGTGACATCAGTGTCACCTGGGAGGATGGTGAGACATAAGAAGGTTTATTAATAGAAGGGACAACTGGAAAAATATCACACTCGGTAAATAATTTAGTGGCAGGAGATGAAGCTGGGAGCCTATTTCAGATGAAAGCACTTTCCCCAGCAATACAGGAAAGGGGCAGCTTCTAGTTTCTCTGTCTAAAGTGGACCAAAAGTGGAAGGCAGGAGGATGAATTTGATTTTCCTTCCTGGCCCATTGTGAGCTGGTAGATAGAGGCTAATGAGGATAAAGGCAGATTCTGGGCCAACTTGGGGGGGTGGGGTCCAGTGACTTCTGTCCTTGTTTCTAATTCCCTAGTGTCTGTACCTGTTCTGTCTGGGTCAAAGGGGTGTGACTAGGGGACATATGAAGAGCTACATACCCTCTGCTTTTCCATTTCGTTTTTTTAAATTAATTAATTAATTAATTATGTATACAGTGTTCTACCTGCATGTATGCCTGCAGGCCAGAAGAGGGCACCAGATCTCATTACAGATGTTTATGAGCTACCACGTGGTTGCTGGGAATTGAACTCAGGACCTCTGGAAAAGCAGTCAGTGGTCTTAACCTCTGAGCCACCTCTCCAGCCCTGCCCTTACATTTCTTATGTACATAGCAAGGAATAGAAGGTCCTTTCCACACAGTCCCATCCTTAGGATGATGGTTAATCTTTACTGTCAACCTGGCTGGATTTGGAATGACCTAGGAGACACACTTGTGGATGCGCTTAGAGGTGTTTCCAGAGAGGTTTAACTGGGAAAGGAAGATCCACCTGGAATAGTGGTACCATGTTATTGGTTAGGGTTCTAAACTGATTAGAAATGAACACAGGGAAAGAGAGATGAATACCGCCATTCATCTCTGTCTCTGCCTCCTGGTTATAGACATAGGGTAGTCAGCTGCCTCACACTCCAACTGGTGTGGCTTCCCTGACCCGATGTACTGACCCACCTAAAACTGTGAGCCAAAATGAACCCCAGCTTTCTCTTTTGCTTTGTTTTTAATTTTTTGAGACAGGATGTCACTGTATAGCCTTAGCTGGCCTGGAACCTGCTATATAGATCAGGCTCGTCTTGAACTCATAGAGGTCTGCTAGCCTTGACTCCCAAGTGCTTGGATTAAAGTTATGCACCACCATACACAGCCCAATCCCTTTCAATCTGTTTTGGTCAATTGTTTTATTATACCAATGAGAAAGTAATATGCATAGAAAACATCCAGTCACAAGACTCCCATTTTCTCATTCTTTCCTCCTATGAATATGGGCTCAGGGGTGGGAACAGGAAACAGTTTTAGCAGTTTGAAGGGTCTGAAGAAATGGAGTGAAAACAGTGTTGACTTTGTGGTTGCTTGAGGCCATTCTTTCTTTTAAATAGCACCAAATTTTTATTTCCAGAATATCTTCTCCTGTTGGGGGCGATTTTGATGGGGCGGTCTGTGAGGTGTATGCTCCATTCCTACCCGTGGAGTCTATCCCACAGCTGATGAATGTCTGGAGGATCTTATCTCTTGGAAGTATTTGCATTGTTGCTCGTCTGCTGTTGCTCAGCTGCAAGAGAGAAGGTTTTCTGGGTGGGCTCAGGAGTTATTGTCAGAGTGTTCTTGGATAAAGCATTTCCGGTTCACACTTCCTAAGCAGCAAATAAGCACCCGCTTTGAGTGAGCTTATAGTTTCCATTTTCTAAAATTTAAAAATTTTCCACCTGCCTGCAGCAAAACTCTTTATAACTATGACTCTAATTTGCACCCAGCTGGTGCTGAATGAAGTTTAGCACTCTTAAAGTTTTTAGGACAATTTCATTGAGATTGAATTCACAGGCCTTATTATTTACTCACTTAAGCTGCAGAAGCCAACAGTTTTCAGTTTATGCACAGAGTTGTGCCTGTTAGGATTCAAGCATTAGGTTGGCCCCTGTCATCTGGAAGGATGCACTCAGGGACTCCTCTGGATAACCTGGGGTCCTATGGCTGCTACATCCCTACGTAGTCTGCACACAGGTGCAAAAGGTCTCTTTAGGAGATTACCTCTGCCCATTCTCACTCTCTTCCTGCTGTTCTTCTGAAGAAGCAAGTAGGTCTCTGCCCCCTCTCCCTCTCTCTCCCCTCTCTCTCCCTTTCTCTCTCTCTTCCCTCCCTCATTTCCTTTATCTCAATAAAACTCCTTATCCAAATTCTGCCCGCAGGACTCTCACATGCCAAGGTCCCTCACTCGCGGAATCATTACATTGTTTCTGTGACTCAGATTCCAATCAAGACTGCTGCAGCCACAACACAGAGTACTAACCACTATACGATCATGGCCACAAGCAGCCATAGGATCCTGGGCTGGCCAGGGTACTACCTGAATGCATCCTTCCAGGTAACAGGGACAAGCATAATGCCTGAATCCTAACAGTGCTGTCATTACAAGCAGCGTCAGGATATTTTCCTCATCTCTACAGGAAAAGCAGTACCCACCCACTAGCAGTCATTTATCGTCTTCCCCAAAGTACCTCAGTCTAATGACGTTTTGTCTTTATAGATTACTTCCTCTTGGTGTTTTTTTTATAAACAGATTCAGATAACATGTAATCTTTTGTAGGTGGTTTCTTCTACTTAACATGTTTTTTTCAAATTTTATACACATTGTAGTATATGTACCAATACTTCAGGTTTTTTTGTATTGGTGAATATTCTCCCATGTTACGGTTACATCACACTCCATTTGCCCATTTGCTAGCAACTGTTATGCTCAGGTTACAGACTCCCCCAAAAATCAACAAGGAGACCAAGTGCCATACGTAAAAGCCAAGAGCCTTTATTCTTATTCAAGTTCAAACTTGAACTCTCCGTGTGTCCAATGTATTGGCATGATCAGAGAGCTCCGAGCTCAGTTGGGGTGGGGTTTGTGTAATAGCAGAGGTTTGGGTGAGGGATTTCTAAGGTTCAGGACCCCTGATTGGTTGACATTTGTCTAAGGGTG
This sequence comes from Ondatra zibethicus, assembly GCA_004026605.1. NCBI lineage: Eukaryota > Metazoa > Chordata > Mammalia > Rodentia > Cricetidae > Ondatra > Ondatra zibethicus. The sequence goes on along the minus strand of PVIU01000218.1, from coordinate 109,162 downwards.
CCTTGGTAAAGGGGGATGGGTGTGTGTTGGGCTAAGAGACTTCAGGTGATCCTATCTACAATGGTTGAAATGTTAGTTATTTCCTTTGGATGCTGGTTTGTCTGCTGCTGGATGGTTCTAGTTTGTGATTTTTTTCTGGAGTTAGATATTGCCTTAGGGTAAATTGAGACTTAGGCCTGCTTTCTGGTTGGTTTTTAGAGAGCCTGTCTTGGCGGGTGTGTACCAAGCTGCCCTGGGCCCTACAGCAGTAAGTGAACAGTGCTTCCATGAATATCCACATGTGCATTGTCCTTTGGACATACACCTTATTTTCTTGGGTGTATATTTGTATTAGTTACATTTCTGTTGCTTTGATAAATTCCATGACCAAAAGCAACTTGAGGAAGAAAGCATTTATTTTGACTTGCAGTTCCAGAGGGATAACAATCCATCATGGCAGAGAAGGCAGGATATGGGAGTGGGAGCGGGAAGCAGAGAGATCACATTTCCTCTACACACAGGAACCAGAGATCTAGAACAGGAAGTCACAGCCTGAGCCCAGTGATGTTGTGGAATATTAGTTAAAGATGTGTTACGCTTGTTTATGCTGTGGAATATTTATTTACTGATGCAAAGATTGTTACATTCTTTATGTTGTATTTGTTATCATTTATAAAGACATGGAGGGGGCTGGTGCCAGTCCCGCGAGGAGCGGTGGTACCTCGAGGGGCAGCTGCAGGCCACCCAAGGCTCCCACAGGTTCTCTTGAATGGGTGGGAGACTGAGGTGGGTGAGAGACAGTGAGATAAGCCATACAGAGAGAGTTTGGGCATATGGAGCAGAAAGGGAAGGGGGAAGGAGAGAGAGAGAGAGAGAGATGGGGGGAGAAGCAGTAATTACCTCTTCAAAAGAAGGACAGAAAGAGAGAGAGCAGGTTGGAGAGGAGGCAGGAGATCTACTTGCCTCTGTGGAAAGGGAGTGGGAGGGGGAGGATTAGAAGCGGGCAGAGCTTGTCTCTTAATGGGACAGGGTACCCAGGTGACAGACCAGGCCAGCAGATTATAATAGTATTTGTTTAACTCTGTGAAGCTGTGTTACTTTGTCTATCTAAAACACCTGATTGGTCTAATAAAGAGCTGAACAGCCAACAGCTAGAGAGGAGAAAGGATAGATGGAGCTGGTAGGCAGAGAGAATAAGTAGGAGGAGAATTGGGAAGAGGAGATTGAGGAACAAGAAAAGGAGGAGAGAGTGATATAGGAGGTTCTTCTCTATTTGTGTTGCTTTCATTGGTGAATAAATAAAACTGCCTTGGCCTTTTGATAGGGCAGAAGTCAGGCAGGCGGAGTAGACAGAATGGAATGCTGGGAAGAAGGCAGTGTGGCAGACGCCATGTTTCTCCTGCCAGAGATGGATGCTGGTTAGGAATCTTTCCTGGTAAGCCACGACCTCGTGGTGACATACAGATTATTAGAAATGGGTTAAATGAATATGTAAGAGTTAGCCAATAAGAGGTTAGAACTAATGGGCCAGGCAGTAATTTAATTAATACAATTTCTGTGTGGTTATTTCGGGGGTTAAGCTAGTCAGGCACGGGGAACACAGCCCGCTCATCTTACTACAAGAGAGGACACCAGGGGCCAGCCACCCAACTGCACAGCAAGTCATGGAGTAAGAAATAAAGAAAGGTATATAGAATAGAGAATGATAAAAACCCAGAGGCAAAAGATAGGCAGGATAATTTGAGTTAAGAAAAGCTGGCTAAAAATAAGGCAAGTTAAAGCCAGACATTCATAAGAAAGAATAAGCCTCCATGTATTATTTAACCTGGGGACTGAATAAAAGGCCCAAGAAAAAGTAAAGAGGTAAAACACCCAACAGCACAGTGATGTACTTCCTCAAGGAAGACCCTACCTGCTAGAGGTTCCATGACCTTCCCAAACACTACCACCAGCTAGGTAGTGTTTCAAATACATGTAGTTTTCAAATACATGAGCTTATTTGGGATATTTCTCAGTCAAACCACCATACCAGCAGAAATGTTGCATCATGTGGTAACTCTGTGCTCTCCATTTGAGGAGGCTGCCAGACTGCTTTGAGAAGATGCTGAACTCTTTTACATACAGAGTGTAAAGTTTGCAATTTCTCCTTGTTATGTCCATGGAGTTCCACCAAACCAACTAGGAGACCAAGTCCTATATGTAAAAGCAAAGAGCCTTTATTCTTATACAAGTTTGCAAACTCAGTCTCTCCATGTGTCCAACATATTAGAGTTATCAGAGAGCCCGGAGCTCAGTTGGAGTTGGGTGTTTGTAGTATCAAAGGTGGGTGTTAAGTTGGGAGTGTAGCCTCCAGCCCCCAGGCCTGAGAGTTGTATTGGTCTGGACTCCAAATCCCAGCATGCCAGGTCCTGACCAGGACCACTCCCACAGTGTACATAAGTGAACTCCCAAAAGAGGAACACGCAGTCTCTTTTCCTTCCTCCTGGTGGTTGCATTAGCAGCCTCCCGGTTCCCGAGGAGTGGTTCTCAGGGCCACTCCAGAGCACAGGACTCCCATTAAACCTGGATATTTCTTAATTTGGCTTGTTTTGATTTGACTTGATTGGGATTTTGCGTTGGCAGAGAGCTCTCCTTCGGAAAAATTCCTAACAGTGGGGGTGAGGGATTTTTAAGGTTCAGGACACCTGATTGGCTGACATTTGTTTAGGGGTGTCCTGGTGAAAAGTGATGGGTGTGTGCTGGCAGATGATTCTATGTACAACGGTTGGAACATTAATCTGTTCCTGGGTGGTGCCTGGGTAGTCTCAGCTTGTGGTCTTTCTTGGAACCAGGGTAAACTACTGAGACTCAGGCTCTGTTGAGCTTGCCGTGGCTGGGTCCTATACTCCACATCTTGACTGTTGTCATCTGTCTTCATTTCAGTTGTCCTTGTAGATGTAAAGCAGTATTTCACTTGGATTTTTATTTGCATTTCCCTGTGACTAGCGATGTTGAGTATCTTTTCACATGTCTATGGTACCTTTATGCATTTTCTCTGGACAAGTGTTCATTCAGATCACTTGTACATTTTAAAGTTAGCTTATTTGCCTATTTTAAACATGCAATAGTAAGAGTTCATCATATATTCTACATATTAAGTGTGCTATCTGATACAGAAGTTGCAAAAAAAAATAAAACAGGACTCTACTACTTCAGGGCCTTTTCACTTCCACTTCTTTGGTAAGCAGATATTTTGCCTTTCAGTGGTGTTTCTCTTATTTCTGTTGCCTGTGCTTTGGTCACACCTGAGAAGTGACTGCCTCCGGCAAGGTCAGGCGGACTCACTGTGGGTTTTTTTTTTTGTTGTTGTTTTTTTTTTTTTTTTTTTGCCTTGGTGTGTTTCAGCCCACAGTTAGTTGGTCCACCTTGGGTTAAGTTTGCACATGGTCTGATTTCCTTGTTCATGTGAATATGCTGTCCCAGCACTGTTTCTTGAAAAATATGCAGTTTTCTCCCCATTGACTTGTTTAGGCTGTCTTGTAGAAAATCCCCATGAACATGAAAGTTTACTTCTGGACTCTTGCTTCGATTCCGGAGATCTGTACGGTGTTCCTTGTCCTATACCACAGTTCTGTATTTTCATATCTTTTTATCATTCAAAAGTGTGATTCCTCTACTCTTTTTTTTCCTAGAGTGTTGTGCCTACCCAGGGTCTTGTGAATTTCCATATGAATTTTAAGTTGAACTTGTCAGTTTCTATAATGAAGCCAGCTGGGATTTTCATGGGTATTGCATTAAATCTGTAGGTTCATTTATTTTGGATTACTGCCTGTCATCTTTACACTATTAAGGCTTTCATTCTGTGAACACAGGCTGCTTTTTATACTTATTTAGATTTCAGTTTCTTCCAAAAGGTTTTGTAATTTCCAGAGCTTAAGTTTCAAACTTTTGTCAATTTGTTCTTTAGTGTTATGATTTCTAAATAAGAGATAAAGCCATCTAAAATTAGTAGTCTTCTCCTGGTCCCTTACTCTTTCTGTGTCATTTGCCCTGGGTAGATGAGTACAATGTTGAATAGAACTGGCAAAGCACACATCTTTTTCTTGTTTTTTGATAAGGAGAAAACAGCAAGGCAGGCACTGTAAATTTTTCCATAAATATTTTAAATCAGATTGTAGAATTGTCCTTCTGTTTCTAATTCACTGAGTGTTTCTGTTATGAAGGGTGTTGACCTTAAGCAAATGATTTTTCTGTGTCTACTGAGACAATCATATGCTCTTTGTCCTATATTCTATACTGTAGTGTATTGCATTAACTGATTTCAGATGTTAAGATTGAGCATTTTCTTTTTTTTTTTTTTAGATTTATTTAATATGTATACAACACTCTGCCTGCATGTATGCCTGCATGCCAGAAGAGGGCACCAAACCTCATTATAGATGGTTGTGAGCCACCATGTGGTTGCTGGGAATTGAACTCAGGACCTCAAGAAGAGCAGTCTGTGCTCTTAACCTCTGTGCCATCTCTCCAGCCCAAGATTGAGCATTTTCAATTACACTCACAATACATTTCCATTATTCTCCAAGGTACTATTCACATAGTGTGCCCATTTTTTCTATTGCATTATTCATTCTTTTCTAGCTGATTTATAAACAAAACATTTTTCTCTAACCTCAACTTTTTTTGTTTGGGTTTGGTTTTTGGTTTTTAAAGACAGGGTTTCTCGGCATAGCCCTGGTTGTCCTGTAACTCACTCTGTAGACCAAACTGACCTTGAACTCACAGAGATTCACCTGCCTTTGCCTCTGAGTGCTACGATTAAAGGTGTGCACCACCACCACCCAGCCTATAACTTCAACTTTTTAATCAGTAATATGTGTAGCAAAATTTTATTCAAAGTTTTAGTTTGTTTATCTATGTAAGCTTTGGGTGGCCAGTAGATTCCTAAAGCCAGTCTTATAAAATGCTAAGGATATACCTTATAGTTTGAAGGTCTGTTTAGAAAGCTCCTCTTGCCAGACGGTGGTGGTGGTACTTGCCTTTAATCCTAGCACTCAGGAGCCAGAGGCAGGTGGACCTCTGTGAGTTCAAGGCCAGCCTGGTCTACAAGGCAAGTTCAAGATAGGCAGATCTGTTGTTACACAGAAAACCTGTCTTTGTGTTGGATGGAGGGGTTGGGGGAAGAGGATAAAGAATCCCCTCTGGAGGGAAGTGCATTTCTCTAAAAAGGTTTTCCTATTCTGTTCAATTTACACTCTCCCAGGAGTTATTTCAAGGAGAAGATGTCCCTTATGGATGCCCTATAGTTTTGGACACAATTAATGCAGTTCCTGAACCAGACTCTCCTTCCCTAGGCAGTTCCACAGCTCTTACAGAGCTCCTAAATGTCTCCATGGTTTCTGCAAATGTTGTCATATCTGCCAACTGTCTTCATACACATGAAGGACCCAGCCATGACAAGCTCAATAGAGACCTGAGTCTCAGTAGTTTACCCTAAGGCAATACCTGGTTCCAAGAAAGATAAACTACACACCATTACCACCCGGGCACCACCCAGGAACAGACCATCCAAAGGAAACTCTTAATGTTCCAACCATTGTGAATAGGATCACCAGCCAGCAAACGCCCATCACTTTTCACCAGGACACCTCTAGACAAATGTCAGTCAATCAGGGATTCTGAACCTTAGAAATCCCTTACCCCAACCTCTGCTATTATAAAAAGCCCACCCTAACTGAGTTCGGGCTCTCTGATCATGCCAATATGTCAAACACACAGAGAGTCTGAGTTAAATAAGAATAAAGGCTCTTTGCTTTATATACAGGACTTGGTCTCCTAGTTGGATTTTGGGGGACTCTGTGATCTGGGCATAACAATGTGCTTCAAGAAGATGCCAGCTCCCATGTGGCCCTGTTATGCCTATTCCTGTGGAAACGCAGAGACTTGGCACCATGTCCAACCTAAATGAACATATTCAGGGCTTTTCCTGGTACCATGCCCAACCTAAATGAACATGTTCAATGCTTCTCCTCTCAGTGCCCAAGGTAGGGGACAGAGAACTTTCCCTCTCAATTGTATGAACCACTGTAGTAGAAGAGATGCCAAAGACAGAAAAGATAAGCTTAATGACACATGCAGTATTATGCCCAGTCCATGGGGACCCCAAAAGACCACCTGGGAGACGGACTCACTGAAATGCAAAAACAAGGTTTATTATGTGCACATTACAAGCCAGCAGGGACCTCCTCAGTGCAGCAGTGGCAAGAGGAGGTGCCCTGCCCTTCTAGAGGGCATTATTTAAAGGCAAAACCCAGAAAAGTTACATTAGCAGAGTGTGGAGAAATGGGTTCAATCCTGATTGCTCATATCTAGGGACTTTTCAGAAATTTTATTTTCAAACCTCGCCTGTTGCTTGTAAAGTTTTCTTATTGACTGACCTTTGGATGGGGACATTCTATGGTCATCTGTACTTCCCAGATGGCTACCCTGTTACTTTTGCCCCTAGCCATTTCTGAGGACTGGAATGTTTTACAGGAAATAGCTTACACAAGACACAATATGGAGGTGGAAGACAAAATGGAGGACTTTGTTTCTTTAGCAGTTCCTAGCATCTGGGAGGAACTCCACCACCAGTTGAGTTAGCTTAGGACACCAGTTTCTATACATCTCAGGCAAGGACAATAACTGTAGAGACATGACAGGACAGAGGATAGCAGTTTGGGACAATATCTTCAGAACTGTCTTCCAGCTGCACAATAAAATATATTCATATTTTCTAAATTCTGTGTCTTATCCCAAAATTTTTTAAAATGTCAACTATAGTTTTCATTATTTCAGACTTCTCCATTGCTTCTTTCAATGCATGAAGCATATTTCCTAGACTGTGTTTAATGACTTTCAATGTTTGAGGATTTAGGGTCTGATTCTGCCACCCCATTTTAGTTTTCTTCCCCGGACTGATTACATTTGCACTTGAAGTAGCTTGCTGTGGTGGGCTCTGTTTGTCCTAGAGTCATCATGTCATTGTACAGGGCTTTGTGTTCACCTGATTTTCACGAATTTGGTACTACTTTAAGTCTTCTACACCAGGCTTCTCAGACTATGGCTTCATTGAAAGTGACCGAAAATTGACTTGCACTCTCTACCATGAAATTTTTCTCTCCCTCCCCTCCAAATATCAGGATGGAGATTGTCTGGCTCCCTTGCTCTCCTGCTGATCTCTAGGCTTTTAGTTATTCACCTTTTGCTGTGGCATGTAACCCTTTGGAGTCCTATGGTCATAGCGTTGCTTGTGGAATTTTCACCTGGAAGACTCTAGGCTTAATCTTCCCATTGCTTCAATTCTGCTGCTGAAGTGGCTAAGGTAGAAAACAGATGGGAAAAATCCTGCCCCAGAGAAGGGGGAAAGAGGCTTATGTTACCTTCCCCCAACCCTCTAACTAGGAGTTTCTGTTTAATTTTGAGCCTCTATGAGATTCTATTTTTTTGTAAATGGAGACTGTTCTTTCTTTTCCTTGCTTCCCAGACTGAATTAATCACACAGAAACTATATAAATTACAACACTGTTTGGTCAATAGCTTAGGTATATTCCTAACTAACTCTTATATCTTAAATTAACCCATTTCTATCATTCTGTGTATCACCACAAGGCTGTGGCCTACTGCTAAGTGTTTCTCTTCTTGGCAGCTACATGGCATCTCTTTGACTCCGACTACTCTCTCTATATATTTCTTACAGCTTGGCTATCTTCTGCCCAGCCATAGGCCAAAGCAGCTTTGTTCATTAACCAATAAAAGCAACATGTATACAGAAGGACATACCATATCATTTCCCCTTTTCTGTCTATTTAAAAAGGAAGTTTTTAACTTTAACATAGTAAAATTACATATACAAAACTGTTATTAAGCAATAATTGTAATTACAACATTTATATCTAATTTATATTTTATCATAACTAAAAAAACTATAGCTATAATTATCTGTCTTCAGCTCTATCAAAGACCCCAGAAGGATATAATATTACTTAAGTAAACAGAAATCCATTGTAAGCAATTTCTAAAACTCTAGAATTGACAGAGACATCTCCCTGCCTGGACAGCCATCCAAAGTTCTTCTATAACATTATGACACCCATCTTCAGCCTACAGGCCCACAGCATCCAGCAGACTTTTCCATGAAAGAGGAAATTTGAAGATCTGTTCTACCTTGTAATGGCCAAGTTCATTATTTGCTTTCTTCTGTGTTCTAAGAATGTCTGGCAAACTCTTTTATGAAGCAGGAACCCTTAAGGACTGTCTCACTTTCTTTAGGGAAGTTCAGCAGTCATTTTTCTGTGGGTCGTACATGTCCAGTTCATATAGCATACCATCAAGCAGTCCAGGCAAGAGCAATTTCTTGCCCAAATAGCTAGCCTTGTCATATTGAAGGCAAATTTCATAACGAGTTTCTTCAGTGCCCATCAACCTCTCTCAAGTAACTGGTGCTTCCAGAAACAGATATGTTTCACTGTTGAGAAAAGTCTAAGTTCTTAAACATTTTAAATGCCATTTTCTGTAGGTCTTTTAATGGTTTGAAGACTACCTATCCATCTGAAATATATCCCTCTACATCTAGAAAACCTAACATGACTACAAGTTTGACTATTATAGATGACTATCTATTAATCCATAATTTTTAATTATACATTAACTTTTAAATGAGCTGCCCAAACATAATACTTTAAAAAAGAGTAGAAATATATGTATATAGTGTAGCAAATCAACCTCAAATTTGTATCAATAGACTTAGATCCATACCAATGCAAAGTATTAATCTCTATATATATCCCCTTTATTGTTTTTTAGAAAATGACTTTGACTATTAATTATTTATAACAAACCCTTTAAAATAAAAATAAATATTTATAAACAATTATTTTGGAAATTTGGATAGTTTTCTCCAAACTCCTTCCTGTTGTTGGGCAAAGTATTTTTAGGGTTCATAGAGACCTTTCAGGAGATTTTGTCCCATCAAACCACATTAGTCTGGAAGGAACCCACAGGTTCTCATCTTCTGTGAAAACAAAAGCAGAAACTCTTTTCCAAAGCAACATATCCTTAGAACCAAATTTTGAAGTCAAGACACTTTTAAAATATATATGCTGGTTCAGCTTAGCAGCCCCCAGAATCAAATGTCTCTCTGTAGTCAAAAGAGTCCAAGAAAATACAATAATATACATAATCCAGACTTTCTGTGTATATTCCATCTTTATGTGTATTATTTATTTTTACTCTATTACATTTTAATATTTATTTTCTTTACTCCCTTAATCTATGACTGTCTATCTTTTTTAACTGTCTATTCTCTTTTCTCCCTCTCTCCCAAGCTTATGTACATTTTTAAAATACACTGTGACCTCTTTAGAGGTTTATTTTTGTCTGAAACTGTCTTTATTGCTTATCTGTAATCATTTTCTGACCTGGAGCATTTCTTTTCTTTTCTATTTTTTTAAATGCTAAGTGGGCATGGCTAAGATCAACTCCACAGCTCTGTCTGTTTGCTCTGCCCAGTCCAACATGGCAGAGGTATGTTTACTGCCTCTGTGAGCTCATGCTCACTGTCTGAGCTCCAGGGACACAGTGAGTTTATATCACCATTGAGCAAGCTGCTCATAAACCCCATTTAGTGCAGGACCTCCCAAAAGAGCCAGAGTTCATGCTGCCAGCATAAACCAGAAGCTGTCTCTCAAAGAAGCTGGGCAGTTTTTGCTGCTAATGCTGAGTCAGAAAGCCTTCTCTTAAAGAAATCGTGCCTCTGCTTGCCTCTAGCATACAGTCCATCTGAAAATATGTGGCTACAAAGAAGCTGTGCTTGGCTCCCATTTTTGTGGGTCTAGAAGTCTTCTTTCTTTTTCTTAAGGTTTCTTAAGTTTTATGTGGATCCATGCCCCACATTGGGTGCCATTTTGGAAATGGAGAATGCTAATTCATTTCCCTGCTGCCCAGGCCTGAATAATCACACAGAAACTTTATTAATTGCAACACTGTTTGGTTAATAGCTTAGGTGTATTCCTAACTAACTCTTACACCTTAAATTAACCTATTTCTATTACTCTGCATATCGCCACAAGGCTATGGCCTACTGTTAGGTGTCTTTCTCCTTCTGCAGTTACATGGCCTCTCTTTGACTCCTCTAACTCTCTCACTATATCCCTTCCAGCCTGGCTATATTCTGCCCAGCCATAAGCCAAAGCAACTTAATTCATTAACCAATAAAAGCAATACATATATAGATGGACATCCCATATTATATTTTGTGTGAAGCAGTGATATGTTTTCCTTCTCAGATTTTAGTTTTACTATTTTAATTTTAAAAGTCACTGATTAGTTCTAGCCTGAGAAGTTCATTGCATGAGAGCACTGTGGGTCCTTCATCTCCAGAAGTTTATTATATGTAGATTTAATACAAAATGAAATAAGTGTGCTAAATAAGAGGTTTTCTTCCTTTCCTTAAACAGTAGAGCATAACAACTGTTCACAGAGCATTTACAATTGAATTAAGTATTGTAAGTAACCTGAAAATAATTTAAAGTATGTAGGGTGTACATATGTTACATGCTAATGTAATGCCTTTTAATGAAAGGTACTTGAGCGCATGCAGATTTGGGTACCCACAGGGGAACCGGAGCCAGTGTGGCTCCAAAAAGATCACTCTATGCTTTTTTTTTAAAAATTTTCATTAGTTACCCACAATCTTACATAAGATTTCCTGACGGTCTGAGTCTTTTAGTTTTTGTGGAAAAAAAAATCAAAATATCCAGTGAGAACAAGAATTCCTGGAAAGAAGCTGTCTGTTAAGGGCTGATTGACACGTAGGACTGCTATGATTGGCAGGTGGGAATGCTGCAGGTCCAGAGCCTAATCATACTTTATTTTGAGGTATCTTTAGCCCAGCCATTGCTTGCCTACCCGTGCTAGACCCACCATCCTGTGACTAACAGAAAACACAGGCAAACAAAACCCTCAGCTCTTGGAATGTATGAAAAACCAACACTTTCTACCAACCTGAAAGCCTGTGCGCCATCGTGCAGCCCCCGAGGCCTGTGGCCGACATTTCTCTGCAGGGCTGTCGCTGCCCTTTACGTTCCCAGCAATGCGTTGTTAAAGTGGCTTAATTCATGACTTCCTTTGTTCTGTTACTATAACAACTTCATGAAACTGCCTCTGTGTTGGAATATGTAATTTGGAGTTAACCTAAATCTATGTTCCTGGTCACTCATATTTGACTCCAAAATAAGTTATCTCATCTCTTTTGAGGTGAGAGATGTGCTTTTTCATCAACACCAGGAATACTGGGCTTTCATCCACTCCTAATGAGTGGATATAAATAAGTGCTGGTGTCTCTTGTTAGTGTCTGGCTTGTAACCTGCTGTTTACTGCCATGCACAGCTGTGCTGTGGAATAATCCCTTTGTACACTGTGAAGATTTGTCACTCATACTGGTTTAATGAAATGCAGACTGGCTGGTAACTAGACAGAAAGTATAGGCAGGACAGCCAGACACAGAGGACTCTGCAGAGAAGGAGGGTGGAGTCAGGAGTCACCAGCCAGATGGAGAGTGAGTGAGAAGTGCTGGAGAGGTAAATGTCACGAGCCTCAGGGCAGCACATAGATGAATAGAAATGGGTTAATTTAAGTTGTAAGAGCTAGTTAGTAATAAGTCTAGCTATCAACCAAACATTTATAATAACTATTAAGTATCTGTGTCAGTTATTTGGGAACCAGGGCGGGAAAGAAAAGTCTGTCTACAGTGAGCTGCCATGTGGGTCCTGGGAATTGAATCCAGGTCCTCTGGAAGAGTAGCCAGTACTCTTAACATCTGAGCCTTGCCCCTCCTCCGCTTTCCCTCTACTCTAGCCCAGAGGCTGCCTCTGCAACCCCCCCCCGCCCCCCCCTCAATAAGCCTCCCACGTGAGTTCTGTTGTATGGTTGAGACTTTGTGGTGTCCCTTGTCTCCAACCCGCCAAGGTTGCCTTTCCTTCTGCCCGTAAACTACCACATACACCACCCCTTTTCTTTTCCCTACAAGCTCTTGTATGAACTTCAAAATGATGGCTATGCTCTGAATTTCTTGTTTTACACCGACTTCCTTCTGCTGAGCTGGGGTCTTGAGTACAGAAGCTATCTCTATCTTGTACGTTCTCACGTCACTGAGTCAGGTAAACGGAGCTAGCATTATCAGGCTATGTTTTCGATACTTTCTCTATCCAAGTGCACCAACAGAACACGAGTTGTTAAGGATTCTGGAAGAAAGACCCAATAACGGACTAACGGAGCACTGTATACCAAGACTGTGCTAACACCTTAACTTGTATAGCCTTGTCATCTCTACTAGCAATGAATTCAAAGAGTGAAGTTGAATCATCTCTGAGAGTCAGCCCATCCTGGTGGTATGCATGGAGACACTGATGTGGGAGACCTATGGGGTCCCGTGTTTGAATCTTCTTAAATGTGCATTTCAAATCTGTGTCATGATTATAAAATAACATCAGCTTAAGAACAGTGTTTGGTTAGCATGGAATTTAGTTGTGTTGTTACTGTTGCTAGTGATTCTAAACTGGAATTTTGAGTAGGAAGTCTTCACAAAGGTGAAGTACATATTAAATAAATTAAGCTCCAGCTTTATCTCCTTTAATATGAAAAAATTCAGAAGATAATTTGAATAACGAGAGAAGGTAGAAGAATAAATATGAAAAGTATCTTCCATTTCAAAAGACGTGAAGAATAATCTTGAATTATTTGAAACAAAAAATTCACTGGTAACTCCAAAGTGTTGATATGTATTCAAACATATTTTGACACTATAAAATTCTCTTGGTATAGCTATCTGCTCACTGTATAGCTTAGTGATTTTTACAGATAAGGAATTCAAACTGTTTCGGAAATCAGCAGTTCAGCTGGAGCTAAGTATCTGAAACTCTCTTTATTATTTGATGTACAAAGTACTAGAGTCTAATTCTAACTCTAATATTGGCTTGTTCAATATGCGTTCAAATAAAACTGTAAAGATAACATAAAATGAAAACTGGGATTCAAATATCATTATGACTAGAGAGCTGTAATATTTTTAGAGATACAGAAAAAAATTGAAAGATATACTTAATAATATCCAGTAGAAATACTATAGAGGATTACAAATACTGAAATACTTTATAATAATAATAATAATAATAATAATAATAATAATAATAATAAATGGTTATTTTATACCACCAAAAATGTTATTCTATAGTTATGGCTTACTTTTTTTTCATTTTTTTGAGACAGGATTTCTCTGTGTAACAGTCCTAGCTGTCCTGGAACTAGCTCTTGTAGACCAGGCTGGCCTCGAACTCACAGAGACCCACCTGACCGTGCCTCCTCAGTGCTGGGATTAAAGATGTGCACTACCGTCACCCACCTACTTTTTTTCTTTCCTTTTTTTTTTTTTAATTCAAATACTGCTTGGCCTATTAGCTTACACCCATTTCTAGCTAACTTTTATATCTTATATTAACCCATTTCTATTCATCTGTGCATCCCCATGTAGTTGTCGGCTACCAGTAAGGTTCTGTCTGGTGTCCCGCGTCTGTCTCCTGTGGCAGGCACATGGCTTCTCCTTGACTCTGCCTACTCTCCCTCTCTCTCTACATCTATGTGCTTAGAATTCCCACCTTGCCCTATTCTGCACTGCAATACACCCAAAGCAGTTTCTTTATTAACCAATGGTAGTCACAGCATACAGAGGGGAATCCCACATCACCTCCCTTTTTCTGTTTAAATTAAAAGGAAGGTTTTAACTTTAACACAGCAGGATTACATACAACAAAACAGTTATCAAACAAGAATTATAGTTACAATATTTATATCTACTTTATCTTTTTTCATAACTAAGGAAAACTATAATTATAACTATCTACCCTTCAACTCCATCAAAGACCCAGAAGGATATAATATTATCTAAGTAAACAGGAAGTGCATTGTAAAGCAACTTCCGAGGCTCTAGAATTGACAGAGACATCTCACTGCCTGCACAGTCACCCAAAGTTCTTCTGTACCTTTGGGGCATCCATCTTCAGCCTACAGGCCCATAGTATCCAGCAGACTTTTCCATGAAGTGGGAAATTTCAAAGACAGTTCCATCTATATTGGCAGTTTGCCAGTCATTTTCTTTTGTGTCCTGCATAAAGTTTGGCAGACTCTTTCATGAAGCAGGAACCCCAAAAGATCATCTCACCTTTAGTCAAGTTTAGTAGTCATTTTTTGTGGGTCCTACATGTCCAGTTCATATAGTGCAGACTCTTTCATGAAGCAGGAACCCCAAAGGATCATTTCACCTTTAATCAAGTTTAGTAGTTACTTTTTTTGTGGGTCTTACATGTCCAGTTCATATAGTATATCATCAAGCAGTCCAGGAAAGAGGAGTTTCTTTCCCAAATGTCTAGCAAACTCCATAAGGGCTTTTTTCTTTTTAACTTACCACATATAATTAATGTTACCATTTAAAGTTGTTTCTGTAGCCTGAATTCTTCATCCGGCAAGTACATTAGAACAGATCATGGGGCTGGAGAGGTGAGTTGGTGGTTATGAGCTCCTGCGGAGGACCGCGTGTGTACTAGAGTTTTATTCCTAGATCACACATGTTCCCTCACAGCTCTCTGTAGCTCTGGTTCTGGTGACCTAATGGCCTCCGTTGGCCTCTAATGGCACCATAGACATGTGGTACACTTTTATACACAGAGCCAAAACACTCAGATAAGTAAAATAAAAGTTACAAAGGACACTGTCAATAAGACAAAATGACAGCCTATAGAATGGGAAAAGATCTTCCCTAACCCCACATCAGACAGAGGTCTGATCTCCAAAATATACAAAGAACTCAAGAAATTGGACACCAAAAGATCACATAATCCAATAAAAAAAATGAGTACAGACCTAAACAGAAACTCTCAACAGAGGAATCTAAAATGGCTGAAAGACACTTAAGGAAATGTTCAACATCCTTAGTCATCAGAGAAATGCAAATCAATACTCTGAGATTCCATCTTACACCTGTAAGAATAGCCAAGATCAAAAACACTGATGACAACTTATGCTGGAGAGGCTGTGGGGAAAAGAGAACACTCCTGCATTGCTGATGGAATGCAGACTGGTACAACTCTTTTGGATGTTATGTGGTGATTTCTCAGAAAATTAGGAAACAACCTTCCTCAAGACCCAGTAATACCACTTTTGGGTATATATCCACAGGATGCTCAATTGTGCCACAAGAACATGTGCTCAACTATGTTCATAACAGCTTCGTTTGTCATAGCCAGAACCTGGAAACAACCTAAATGCCCCTCAGCTGAAGAATGGATAAGGAAAATGTGGTACATTTACACAATGGAGTACTACACAGCAGAAAAAAATAATGACAGCTTGAATTTTTCAGGAAAATGGATGGAGCTAGAAAACATTATTTTGAGTGAGGTAACCCAGACACAGAAAGACAATTATCACATGTACTCACTCATAGGTGGTTTTTAAACATAAAGCAAAGAAAGCCAGCCTACAAACCACAATCCCAGAGAACTTAGACAACAATGCAGACACTAAGAGAGACTTACATAGATATAATCTACATGGGAAGTAGAAAGT